>JAULKM010160818.1:0-49146 GCA_032355605.1 Rubia tinctorum | reverse complement strand
AATTTTTAAATAAATGATTTAATTCACATGCACTATTATTTAATCATAATTAATTATTAATATGTAATATAATTTAAACGTTATCTTCTTTTGATAGTTTTTGTTCAATTAAGTTTTATTCAGTTCAGTTCAGTTTGCTTCAATTCAGTTCAATTTGATTAAGTTCGTTTCAGTTTCATTTAGTCATGTTCGGTTAGACTAAGTCCACTTCAGTTTGTTTCAGTTCAGTTTAGTTAGTGTGATTCATTTCACTTTTGCTTTATTCAGTTGGGTTCATTTTGATGCAGTTCGGTTCATTTTTATTCAATTTAGTTCAATTTGATGCAGTTATGTTTAGTTTGATTTGGTTCGGTTCAATATTTTCATTTTGGTTTAATTTGATTCATTTCAGTTCGGTTTGACTCAGTGAAGTTTAATTCATCTCTTCTCAACTCTTCTCAGTTTTTCTCAACTCCAATAAATTCAGTTCAACTCAACTCAACTCCGATTCAGCTGAACTGGACAAGGCCTTAGAAACCATGGATTCAACCATAATTGAAGGTTTGACTTAAAAAATACACCGTACTAAGCTGCATGATTTCCGTTTTGGACAAGAAAATTTTGTATGAGGGGAGGTGAAAGCCAAATCCAAAAACGACAAGTGTTAATAAAAAATAAAAAATAAATTCATCTTTATCTTTCTCCCTCCACTTGTTACTTGAAATGACGCTTGTCATTTTTTTTATTTGGCCCTCATCTCCCCACATACAAATCCTCCACATAAAAACTTTTCTTGTTTTGGATGGCCTCGAGCTAAATTTGTAAACCTGAAATGTTTCCTCATACAGCCCATTAACTAGCTGTGTATTGTTTGTCCGCTATGTGTCAAGCAGCCCAATTACACTAAGGGTCTCGTTACGAAATAAGGAGAAGGATTAGGTTATAGGCAATCACTATCAGGTTTATGTAGTTTAAATACAAAGGTATGTCATTTATTTCAGTATTCTCGATTCATTTACTTGGGAGGGAAGACTGACTTTGGCATCAGAGAGTTTTTCCCTGAAACACTTCGGGACTTGTTTTTCCTTGCAGATCTAGGTTGAGGGATCGAGACTGCACTTGGATTGGAACTAAGACTCATCAATTGGCACGCTCAGTGGGACCGATTAAGTCAGATCTAGATTCCTTGGTGTATGTCCACTTCCACAGGCACTACTCGAAGGAGTGAGAGGTTGGGGATCAAGGGAAGAGGTGTAGGTGACAAAGTTCAGTCTCCTTACAGGCGGAGACAAAGGAAGACGGCTATCATCCCTACAGCACAGAGTATTGGAATGAATCTGGTTGAAGTTTTGATGGGTCCTAGCTCGGTGACTCCTGTCGTCGAATGGTCACAAGCTGGGGCCGCAGAGTTATCAAGAGAACTAGAGGCCACTGTAGAACCAGGGGTGGGGATTGGCACCACGATGTCGTTGCAGCCTCCTTTGCTCGGATCGCTGGGTATGGATTGTCACTTCACCGAGGGTCCTCGTGATTCATATATCGAGGCTCACAGACAGGGGGTTCGAGAGAATCGAACTTTGAGAGATGGAGTAGTGGCAAGATTGCAGCAGAGTTTCAAGCAAATAACATAGATGTTGATGTCGGCAGAATACCAAGTCATTTTCCCGTCGATGCTCGGATTGTCGAAGATTGTGGTATCCTTTATGCCTCTGGAGATGCAAGCAAAAGCTTTATCCCTTGCAAGCCAAGTGATGAGAGTTGCCTACTTGGGGTACGCAAGGGAAGTGACCCGCCCACCTCCCTGAGTCGCTAATACATGATCCTTTTTTTCACGGGAGATCTATTCACTAACCCGAGAGGAGGCTAAGCAGTCAAAGATAAGAATTTATATTGTTGCTCCTATCCCACTACTTTACTACCTACGAGGTAGATAGTGGCAAGACTCGGGTCGTCCAAACATATGCTAGGAATCTACAACTGAACTACACACAGCCGCGATCGGGTCGTCAATCCGACCACATGTTAGAAATAACTAGTATTACAAAACAGGTTTGGGGGGATTTACTAACAACTACGAGCATACGAAAGCACATGAGAGTGAAACTATATTAAACTAGCAGTTGGGGAATATTTTCATAACATGATCGATGTTGTGTTTTAATCCTAGATTCAATCACATGCAAGATGTAAAAACCTATCCTAGTGTTTATGACACGTAGTGGGGTCAATGGTCAACACTTCTCCATATATGTCGCGTAAGGTGCGCATGTAATCTTCCATCGGCACCGCCTCCGTAATTAGGGAAGTGTAACAATGGCTCTATTTGCTGTGCAGATCTGAATCTCCCCTGTACAATTACGTCCCGGGCACTCCACTGCGAATGCTTCTCCCTAGGACTACAGAGGCAAAGTGGATGAAGCACCTTACCGATGGCTCTAACGTTGCGAAACGCTAACCCTAGTTTGCTACTAACATTTTCTCTATTTTGTAACCCTTTGGGCCAATTTGTTGGCTAACTAATGTATGGTCGATCGTAATGTAGACTCGGCGACCCATATGAACACACCAATATGGTCCCGGACTATCGTTACCCCAGACACATCTAGGTTTCCTTCTCCGGGGAATATCAATAATTGCGCCAACATGAAAGTAGACAGCAGTGTGTGCTAATCTAAGTGTGACAATCATGCAAAACATGAAGAACAAGCCAACATAATAGTCATAAACACATAAAGATAGGTAGATCTATAGAATCTCCCAAAACAAACACCAAATCATGAATTTAAATAAAATCCCCCAACTTAATTAACTACTCCCTAAGCATTGAACCCAAATATTTCATTGGATACAATGTCCTTGGGAAAAATAAAAAAAACATTTTAGAGAGAAAGAAGAGCTATTTTCTCTCTCTACCCTACTCTTAGGAGTCTAAAATGAGCAGAAACTTAAACCCAAGTAGACATATGCTCCTATAAATAGTAATAGGGAATATAGCCTTAAAAAAAGCCCAAAATAGGGCAAAAAACCTTGTAGCCAAAAATGGCAAGGCCCGTTCAACCGGTCATGGTCGTGCCGGCTGGAGGCTGGCATGACCCGTATTTCTTGGCACGGTCATGTCGGGCTGGTGCTGACAGGGGCCAGGTGGCCTGATACGGCCGTGCCGACTGTGTCTGTCTTGGACCGTGCTGGTCATCCATTTTTGAACTTCTGATGCTTGCGCCCCGCGTCGTTTGGCTTGGATCGTTGTCTTCAAGTACTTCTTGATCAGTTGAATAGTATGGGCCGTGTGAAATCTTGCAGACCATCAATGGGGAGTTGTTTTCTGAGCAAAACAGTGGCGCGACCTTGTCATTCTTAAAACCCCATGGGCTAGTCTTCGAATCTTGGACATGAAACGACACAGGTCGTGTCAAAGGGAATGGTCCATGTCCATACTTAGCCTCACAAGAAATTGGGGTGACACGGCCATATTGTCTAGGATGCCCATGCAAGAGGTTGTGGCACAACCGTTCTGGGGGGTACGGTATGTGTCAGGTGGCCTCTGGCACGGCCGTGTTGCCCGAGTGGTGCTGTTGGTGCCTGTCGATTAGTGCTACCTGTCATGCCAGTTTATGCCGCCGTTCTGTCTTGAGAAATTTAAACTTTGACTCCACTTTTTTCTAGCTCAATTCCATCTATTGCCACATTTTTGGGTTTATGGCCTTATGTGCACCTTTATGCATGCGTTAACCGATGCATTCAAAACATTTATTATCATCTTTTGTTTGGTTGATTGCTAGTTTTAGTTAAGTTTACATGACAACGGGTTTAAACGACCATTATTTAATTTCTTGTCTAAATCTCGAGTTTTGTAGACTTAATTGAAGGTAATGGACACTTTGTGTTCATGGGCCCCAAGATCTTCCTTTGTGATCGTATTAGTAAGTTGCTCATGAGTACTTTTTCATCATTTTTTTGTAGGAGGCCATCCGCGAGGGTCGTAGATGATATTTGAAGGCCATTCGCAATGATAGTAGAAGATATCGAACTCCATTCATAAGGATGGTAGTATTTTGAAGTCCACAGACTCCAATGCGTGATAGTAGATGGAATTGAGCCCGAGAAAGGCAAATTTGAAGTTCAAGAAGGCCAAGAAAGAAGAAGAGGAATTGTAGTTCGAGATTTTCATGGAGTTCTGGGAACGTTCCAAGAAGAATTAACCTTTGTGGGTGGCACCATTGGATTTTTATTCTCGAAAAATATAAAATTGACTACAAGAACTCTAAAATCAAATAAGCAGTTCATCTGTAGTGGAGCAAACAAGTCAGCCGGCCAACACAGTCAGTGCACAAGCCAGGACCATCCGTGCAGGTCCATGTAAAGTGGCTTGCACGGCCCGTGCAAGTTTAAACGGGCCATGCAAAGGTCCTTGCACGTCCGTGCAGACCGGTTACACGAAAGATCCAAAAACACTTCCAAACGGCTAAGTATTGGCACAGGCAGCTCCGTTTTACACAGTCAGTGTCGTTCCAAATCTTAATAGTCAAGACCAGCCCACGAGGTGTGAGAAATAACACAGGCCGCGCTAATTTCCTGAAAAGGTCCTTCAAGCTGATGAGCCACGCCAAATGATACATGGCACGCAAATCAGAAGTTTCAGATCAAGCACCTGCTCACGGCCCATGTGGGTCTGTGCGCTCCAATTTTCACAAGGTTGTACAGGGTGTGTCAGTTTGTGCGCCTCGCCTTCCACGAGGATGCACTACCCTTATTAGTCCGTGCGGACAGCCATGCACAAGGGTGCACAAACTGTTCCATAGCACACATGCCATTTTGCACAAGCCTGCATGGACCGTGTCGTCTGCCACTACCCATGAAAATTGTAGTTGCTGGGTTTTCTTTTGCCATTTTTGGGCCTTTTTCACAGCCTAATTCCTTGCTACTATATATATGAACCTTTGTCTGCTAGGTTTTAAGTTAATGCTCATTTTACATCTTCAAGACTAGGTTAGAGAGAGAAAATACTCTTCCATCTCTCTAGGTTCTTTTTCTTTCTTCTCTTTATTTTTATTTTGCACAGAAGTGTTTGATCCAATGAAATACTTGGGTTGAATGATTTGAGAATAGTTAATTAACTTGGGGATCATATTTGTATTCATGTATTAATGCTTATTTTGTGAGATTTTCTTAGATCTACCTATTTCTAAGTGTTTTGTGATTATTATGTTGGCTTGTTCTTCATATTCTTGTGAATTGTATGATTGTCACACTTAGTTAGCACACACCATTGTCTACTTTCATGTTTATGCACTATTGATATCCGCCTGGGGAAGGAACCTAAACGTGTTTGGGGTAACGATGGGTCTGGAGCCACGTGGGTGTGTGAACGTAGGTTGCCAAGTTAACGTTACGGTCGACCATGCACTAGTAAGACAGCGAGTTGGTCTGAAGGGTTACGAGTAGAGATAGCTAAATTAGCAAATTAGGATTATCTTTGTGATCCTAGATCAATCGAAGATTCCTACTTTCTTTTCCTTTGTAGGCCTAGGGGTAGAGCGTTCGTAGTGTTCTGGTCGAGACTTAATCGCACGGGGGAGAATCAGACCTGTGTAATAAGCCATAGTTTTTTTTGCACTTCCCTACTTGTGGAGGTGAGGTCGATAGAAGATTTTATACGTGCACCCTTATGTGACAGATAAGGTGAATTTTTTACCATCATCTGCACTACGTGTCACAAACATAATAATAGGTTTATAGTTCTTTTATGTGATTAAATCAAGGATCGAAATTACATTAATCATGTTACGCAAATATTCCCCTAGTGATAGTTTATATAATTTATTCTCGTGATCGAATTGCATGTTAGTAGTTTTAGTAAAAATACCCCCAAATGCTTGTTTTACCAACGCAAATTATTCCTAACACGTGATCGGATTGACGACCCGATCACGGTTGTGTGTAGTTTATTATTAGATTCCTAACATCTCTATGTACGACCCCGATATTTGCCACTATCTACCAATTTTAGTAGTACAGTAGTAGGAATAGGAGTAACTATGCAAATTCTATCTTTGACCCTTAATACTCAAGCCTCCTCTATGTTTAATTGGTGCATATCTCATGATTCATTGATTGATTAAGCAACACTGAGAGGGGGCGGGTCAATTTTTTGCGTCGTTGTCGGGGATGTTAGTATAACGGTCTAGTAGCTGACTTGTATAGTTTTTTAGTTGAGTAGTTAGTGTTATTTTTATTTTTGTTTGTTTTTGATGTTGAGCTTTCTTGCTAGTTATCCGGTTACGTCTAACCCTTTTGCTAGTGTTTTTTTTAGTTTGCTACTGCTTTATTCCTGGTTGCATCACTCAGTAAATATTGCTTGTACTACATTCCACCTAGCAGCATCACCTCATAGATGGATATGAAGCGCAGATTTAGTCTACTATTTCTTCGAGGGGCTATGTCATAATGACATGTGTATGGTGAATGTCGTTTGCAACGGTTCAATTTCCAACAAAAGCCCAAGGGAGGCAATGGCACTCTTCGAGAAAATGGAAAATGGTACAAGGCAGTTTGGTATAAGATCAAGGGTGAAATATGTGGATGAGCCATCTCATTCTCCCGAATTAGAGGAGCAAGTCCAAGCTCTTTCTTCAATGATGAAAGATTTCATGAAAGGGAGGGTCCAACAAGTAAAAGTGTGTGGCATTTGCAGCCTTGATCATCACACGAATGGTATCCCACAAGTGGTGGAAGATTAGAGGAAGTTAAGGCGTTGGATTTCAACAATGGTGGAAATAGGAAACAGTTTGGTAGCGGACAACAACAAGGGTTCCGTAGGAACCAAGTAGGTGAAAACTAAGACCCCTACGCGAAAACCTTCAACCCGAGGTACCACAATCACCCCTAACTTCCGTTGGCGCGAGGAGAATCAAGTGCAAGGGTACAACTGAGGTAGAAAAGCTCCACCTCAACCCTATCTAGGGGGAGAAGGGCCTTCCAACAAAAATATCTCACTCTACAAGTCGGATCAAGAGGAGATCTTAGAGGCAATCTCTCAATTGGCTAAGAAGCATGAAGTTTTTCCGAAGCGCACAAGGTCAGGACTAGGGCATTTTAAAGCATCAAGAATCTTGAAATTCAAGTCGAACCACTTGCCACCATGGTGAGCATACTTGAAGCCAAAGAGTTAGGCAAGATTCCTTCTCAACCGGAGATCAATCCCAGGAATGTGAGCGCTTTAAAGCTAAGAAGCGAGAAGGAGGTACGTGAGCCCGAGAAGGAGATTTTACAAGAGGACAAATTGGTCGTGGAGAGAAGCAAAACCAACTTGGAGGTGAAATAATGGGTTGTGGAGGAGGAATCCATCAAGGAACCTCCAAAACCCGAGGCGAGGGTAAATCTTCTGTCACTTTTCCCTAGCACACTTAGGGGAAGGTCGAAAGTGGCAACCAATGATGAGCTCATCTGTAATATCTTCGAGAAGGTTGAAGTTAGCGTTCCACTCTTAGACTTGATTGAGCATGTGCCTTCTTATGCTATAATTCTTGAAAGTTGCATGCACTAAAAAGAGGAACAAACCATTTAGGAAGCTAGGGAAATTGAAAGTAGGGAGAGTTGCTACTCTAAATCATAGAAATTTACCCAAGAAATGTGATGACCCTGGCATATTATTAGTTCCTATTTATTTAGGCGGTAAATTGGTAAAGAATGCTATGATTGATCTAGGAGCCTCTATTATTGTCATCCCTTCTTGCATTTATAAGAACCTAGAAATAGGTGAACTTAGAGAAACTAGGGTAATTGTCCAAATGGCTGATCACTCCCAAGCTATTCCTCGTGTCTAGTAAAGGATTTTATGGTTCGAGTTGGAAATTTGGTGTTTCCGGTGGAATTTTATGTCCTTGATGTTGCGCATGATGGTGGTGCACCCTCAATTTTATTGGGGAGACCTTTTCTTAAAACATCATTAACTAAGATTGATGTTCATTCGGGAACACTAACCTTAGAGGATGACATGGATAGGGCAGGTTTTCATAATTACAAATCTAAGAATGATTCACATAATCCCTCTCTTGTGTGTAAAGGCATAACCTTATGTTAATAACTTTCTCAATGTGAAAACTCTCACATGATTGAAAATGTTAAATGACTAAATGAGATTCTCGAAGATGATATGAAGCCAATCCTTAGACTTTTCCATTCTTCCAATGTAAGGGAATGTTGTCTTTATTGGCCCGACATGTTGAAACATACCCGAGAGTTCATTCTAGCTTGTGATAGAGGCCAAAAGATGGGCAATATCTCATTCAAAAATGAGATGGCCCAAGTTCTCCCAACGCCATTTGACGTTTTTTATGTGTGGAGGAATGGATTTCATGGGCCCTTTCCTCGTGTCCAATGGTAACTATTATATCATAGTGGTGGTTGATTATATATCCGAATGGGTTGAGGCCAAAGCGATAAAGAATAATAATGCGGCAACCATGATGATTTTCCTCAAATCTAACATCTTCTCATGATTCGGTATACCCGGAACCATCATTAGTGATAGAGGTACTCACTTTTGCAATAAAATCAATGGATCCTTGCTTAAAAGATATGGAGTGACCCATAGAATGTCCACCTCTTACCACCCACAAATAAATGGCCAAGCAGAAATATCCAATTGGGAAATCAAGACCATCCTTGAAAAAACTGTAAACCCGTTTAGAAAGGATTGGAGTGCTATATTGGATGATGCACTTTGGGCCTATAGAACTGCATACAAAACACCCATAGGCATGTCACCTTTTTGGATTATCTTTGGCAAGAGATTCCACCTCCCGGTCGAACTCGAGTTCAAAAAATATTAGGCCATTAAACGCTTGAATATGAACTTGAGTGAAGTCGGGAAACATAGGAAGTTACAACTCCAGGAACTTGAAGAGTTTAGGCGTGACTCCTATGGCACCACACTAATTTATAAGGAAAAGACAAAAGCACAACATGATAAGAAAATAGTGAAGAATGGCTTTTTTTTTATGGGACAAAATGTCCTTATCTTCTAGTCTCGGCTACATCTTTTTCTAGGTAAATTGCGGTAAAGGTGGGGAGGTCCATACGTGGTGACCAAAGTATATGATCAAGGAGCAATAATGGTATAAAACGAGAAGAATGGCATTAAGTGGTTAGTTAATGGGCAAAGGTTGAAGCCTTATTTAGAATTTGGGAATTTGGAAGTAGACAAGGAGGGAAATCCCCTCCTTGGTGAGGAAATCCAAGAATGAACTCTCCCATTACAAATAATTCGTGAGGAAGACAATAAAGAAACATTACTTTTCATTTTTGCTGGTAAATTTTGTAATCTTGTTATAATTAGACTAAGTTTGATATTTTTTGGTAATTTTTGGGAATGACAATCATCAAATTCTTTTGTGGAATAGTGCTACTATGGGTTTTCTTGTTTTTTTTGGAATACTTTTGATGAATTTCAAAACAAGATATAGAGATGACTCTTTGATATTTTCAACTCTTCCTTTTCACCTTTGTAAGATGCATTGAGGATAATGCATGAACTAAGTGTGGGGAAGGGGTTGAGATACCTTCATGGTGGCCTATGATTTGGATCTTGAATGACAATTGTTTTGATGATTGTTTTCCTTGTTTTTGGTTCTTTCCCTCACTAGGATTTGTGAACTTTTGGGTAGTTTGTTTTTAGGTGTGAGGGCACCTTTTTGTAGTTGTTTTGGGTTGAAACTTTTTTGTGCTGTATTTTTTTTTGTTTTCCATGATCTTTTTGTTGTATTAAACCCACCTTTGGGGCATTTTATGAAAAAAATTGAAAAATTGAAAAAAAAAAAGAGAAAAAAACCCGACTAAGGTTGAAACCCGAAAAGGCAACTTAGGCAAAAATGGGAAGAAAGTCGGATAGGTCGAAATACCTTGGTAAAAATGAGAGGCTAGGACCGATTAGGTTGGAAAATCTAGGAAAAAATGAGAGGCCATGTGGGAAAAGGTGAGAGGTGAGCTCAACATGTGTGAATACTAGGATGAAAACCCTAAAGGTGTTTTAGGAAAAATGAGAGAAATTGAGAGGAATTGGAAACTGAACTTGAACACCTTTTGGCCGTCCTTGGTGGTTTCTTCATCAAAAACTTTTGGATTGTCTTCATCGGTTTCTTCAGATTAGTAAGCTAGTCGAGCACTTATCATTTTACTTAGCCTTTTTCAACTTTTTCTTTTATGTATTTTTGGTAGATATGTTACTTTAGCATCTTCGGGGAGAATGGGAGTTGTGAGATTATTACAATCTTTGGGGGGACTGGAGTAGCTTATAAATAAGTTGAATGTATTGATTTATTCATCTCTTCATGCTACATTTCTCTTGGATCTTTTCTCGTTTTTGTTTACTCCAGGATGAGTAATGGTTTAAGTGTGGGGGGAATATATGTGCACCTTATGTATGTGTTAACCGATGAATTTGACACATTCATTATCATCATTTGTTTGGTTGATTGCTAGTTTTATTTAGGTTTACACGACAAAGGGTTTAGAAGCCATTATTTGTTTTCTAGTCTAAATCCCGAGTTTCGTAGACTTAATTGAAGCTAATGGAAACTTTGTATTCACGAGCACCCAGATCTTCATTTCTGATCTTATTAGTAGGTTGCTTGTGAGTAATTTTTCATCATTTTTTTGTAGAAGTCCATCCGCGAGGGTGGTAGGAGATATTTGAAGGTCATTCGCAAGGATGGTAGAAGATATCGAAGGGCATTCACAATGATGGTAGAATATATCAAAGGCCATTCGGAAGGATAGTAGTAGATTGAAGGCCACGGACTCCAAAGCGTGGTAGTAGATGGAATTAAGCTTAGGAAAGGAAGATTTGAAGTTCAAGAAGGCCAAGAAAAAAATAGAGAAATTGTAGCCCGAGAGTTGCGGAGCGTTCTGGAAACAATTCGAGAAGAATCAACATTTTTGGATGGCATCCGTGGATTTTTCTTCTTGAGAACTATAAAATTGACTACAAGAACTCTCAAATCGGATTAGTGGTTAATTCGTAGGGGAGCAAACAAGTCAACCGCCCAACCAGTAGGCATGGTCCGTGCACAAGCCAAGACCATCCGTGCAGGTCCGTGTAAAGTGGCTTGCACGACCCTTGAAAGTTTACACAGGCCATGCAAAGGCCCTTGCACGGGCCGTGAATGTCCATGCGCGATGGTTACACGATCCCAAACAGCTAAGTATGGGCACAAAATGCTCGGTTTTACATGGTTTATGTTGTTCCAAGTCACAAAAGTCAAGACCAACCCACAGGGTGTGAGAAATAGCATGGGTTATGCCGATTTTATGAGCAAAAAGTCTTTCCATCTGACCAGCCTCGCCAAACGACATGGGGCACTCAAATTAAAAGTTTTGGATCAATCACCAGCCCATGGCCCATGTAAGTCTATGCGCCCAACTTTGCATGAGGCTGCAAGCGCCATGTCAGTTTGTGCACCCCATCTTGCACGAGGCTGTATGGAACGTTCCATGGCGTAGGGGTCCATTTTGCACGAGCCTGCACAAACTGTGCCGTCTACCACTGACGGTGCAAATTGCGACTGCTAGGATATTTTTGGCCATTTTTGGGCCTTTTTCAAGGCCTAATTCCCTAATACTATATATATGAACCTTTGTTTACCAGGGTTTAAGTTAATGCCCATTTTCATCTTCAAGGGTAGGTTAGATAGAGAAAATACTCTTCCTTCTCTCTAGATTCTTTTTCTTTCTTATCTTTATTTTTATTTTGCCCAAAAGTTTTTGATCTAATGAATACTTGGGTTCAATACTTAGGGAGTAGTTAATTAACTTGGGATCATATTTGTATTCATGTATTCATGCTTATTTTGTGAGATTTCTTACATCTACCTACTTCTGTGTGTTTTGTGATTATTATGTTGGCTTGTTCTTCATATTCTTGTGAATTGCATGATTGTCACACTTATTTAACACACACTGTATTCTACTTTCATGTTGATGCACTATTGATACCCCCCCGGGGAAGGAAACCTAGATGCGTTTGGGCTAAGGATGGGTCCCGAGCCACGTAGGTGAGTGAACGTAGGTTGCCAAGTAAACGTTACGATCAATCATGCACTAGTAAGCCAGAGCGTGTAAGAAGGATTACGGGTATAGATAGCTAAAGTAGCAAACTATGATTATCTTTGTGATCCTAGAGCCATCGATAAGATTCATACTTTCTTTTCCTCTGTAGGCCTAGTTGCGAAGGCAAGGCCAATGGAATATTTTATGCACACACCCTTATTTGACAGATAAGGGGAAGTTTTGACCATCGTCTGCACTACATATCACAAACACTAGAATTGGTTCATAGTTCTTGTATGTGATGAAATTAAGGATCGAAATGACATTAATCATGTTACGCAAATATTCCCCAAGTGCTAGTTTATATAGTTTATTCTCGTGATCAAATTTCATGTTAGTAGTTTTAGTAAAAAAAACTCAATGCTTGTTTTACCAACACAGATTATTCTTAACACATGATCGGATTGATGACCCGAGCATGGTTGTGTGTAGTTTATTATTAGATTCCTAACATATCTATGGACGACCTCGGTACTTGCCGCTATCTACCAATTTTTATAGTATAGTAGTAGGAATGGGAGCAACAATACAAATTCCATCTTTGACCCTTAATAATCGAGCCTCCTTTTGGTTTTAATTGGTGGATCTCCCTTGATTCATTGATTGATTAAGCAACATCGGGAGGGGGCGGGTCATGCTCTTCTGTCTACTACCATCCTTGCAAATGGACTTCATCTACTACCATCTTTGCAAATGGTTTTTAAATATCTACTACCTCCCTTGCAGATGGCCTTCTACAAACTATGCCGAAATCTTCACAAACAACCTTATAATAAGCTCACAAAAGATGATGTAGGTGCTCGTGAGGAAAAAGTGTCCATTAGATCCAATTAAGTCTACAATACTCGGGATTAAAATTAGAAACCCAATGACGGTCATCTGAACCTTTTGTAATGTAAACCTAACTACAACTAGCAATCAACCAAACAAAATATAATAACAAACGTGTCAAATGCATTATTTATTAATTCATGCATAAATGTGCTGATCAATTCCCCCAACACTTAAACTTTTACTCGTCCTTGAGTAAACAAAAATGAGCAAATATCCAAGAGTAAAGTAGAATGCAAGTATTAGTTAACCAATACATTCAATCGTATTCACAAGTTACCCTAGTTTCCCCAAAGATGTAAGAATCTCACAACTCTCACTCTCCCCAAAGAAGCTAAAGTAAACTATCAACCACAATCAATAAAATAAAAGGAAAAGTGTATGTGATAGGTGTGAAGCCAAACCTACTCCGCCGAAAGAAGTCGCCAATGACAATCCAAGATATGTTCAGTTGAAGTTTCCGTTTTCTCTCAATTTCTCTAATTTTTCCTTGGAGTCATTTCAGGTTTTCATCCTAGCAATCACACATTTTGGGCTCACCTCTCTCCTTTTTCCACAATGCCCTCTCATTTTTGCCTAAGTTTTTCAACCTAGCCAAGACTTTCCTCTCATTTTACCTAGGTTTTTCAACATATCCGGGATTTTCCCATTGTTGATTAAGTCACGCTTTCGGGTTTACAACTTAGCCTGGTTTTTTCTTTTTTTTTCAATTTTTTGTGTCGTACAGAATGCCCCAAAGATGGGTTTCATACTACATAAAAATAAGAAAAAACAAAAAATTACACCAAAATTCTTCCAAGACATCCCTGAAACAAAAAGGTAACACCCTAAAGATCAAAGCACACCACCAAAGTGCATTTAAAATACCTCAAAACAAAATGACATAAAAAACTATACCACCAAAGATCTCCTAAGACATCCATGAAACAACAGGGTAACACCCTAAATATCAAAGCACACCACCAAAGTGCAGCCAAAATATTCCTAAACAAAATGACATAAAAAAATTACACCACCAAACTTCTCCGAAGACATCCCCAAAACAAAAAACTACAAATGGTGCCCTCTCACCAATAACAATTTTTTTGAAACTAATGAGGGAAAAACCAATAAAATAAGGGAAATAATCATCATCCAAGATATCTGAAATAAAGTAAGAAAAACAAAGGAGATGCCACCATGAAGGTGTTCCAACCCCTCCCCCACACTTAGTTCATGCATTGTCCTAAATGCATGCAACTAATGTGAAAAGAAAGTTTGGTTACACCAAAGTTTTCAACTGTGTTTCTTAACTTCAATTTCTATCTCAATTTTCCCACATTCAAAAATTCAATGAAAACAACAAAATCCAAGAGTAGCACTGTTCTAGACGAAAATTCAATGAATAAGAAATCCCAAAAACACACCAAAACTTAAACACAATCCAACCATCATATCAAAATCTATTACACAGAATAAAAACAACGTTTCTTATTGTAGTCCTCACAACATTTGTATTAGAAAAGTTCATGCTTGGATTTGCTCACTAAGGAGGGGATTGCCCTCCATGTCAACTCCCAAATTACTCCATTCAAAATAAGGATTTAACCTTTTTCTTCTCATCTTTCATCTCTATCGCTCCTTGCTCATATACACCCCCCACTCTGACCTCAATTTACTCGTAAAATACATAGCCAAGAGTGGAAGACAAGGACTTTTTCTCCCAAAAAAAATCTTCTTTACTATTTTCGCATCATGCTGTGCTTTCATATTTTCTTGTAAAATAGTGTTGTGTCATAGGAGTCGCGCCTAAATTCTTCTAGTTCTTGCATTTGCATCTTCCTATGTTTCTCGGCTTCACTCAAGTCCATATTCAAGCGTTTAGTGGCCCAATGTGTTTTGAACTCAATTTCGACAGGGAGTGGTATCTCTTGCCAAAGAGGATCCGGAAGGGTGACATGCCTATGGGGGTTTTGTATCCAGTCTGGTAGGCCCAAAGTGCATAATATAATTGATTACTCTAATCCTTTCTAGATGGGTTTACCGTGTTTTCAACGATGGTCTTGAATATTCCCAATTAGATATTTCTGCTTGGCCATTTGTTTGTAGGTGGTAGGCGGTGAATGTCCTATGGGGACTCTGTATTTTTTAAGCAATGTTTCCATGACTTGGTTACAAAAATGAGAACCTCTATCACTAATTAGGGTTTGGGGTACACTGAACCGTGAGAAGATGTTGGATTTTAGGAAACTCATTACTGTTAACACGTAATTTTTATTTATCGCTTTAGCCTCAACCCATTTGGACACATAATCCACCACCACTAGGATATAACAATTACCACCAGACTTGGGGAAAAGACCCATTAAATCCATTCCCCCAAACATCAGTAACTTCAACCGACATTGAAAGAAATTGGGCTATCTAATTTTTGAATGAGACATTGCCTATCTTTTGGCACCGATCATAAGTTAGAATGAATTATTGAGTATGTTTAAGCATGTTTGGACAATAAAGGCCACATTCCACAACTCTCTTTGCAGTTCTCTTATACCCGAAATGTCCATCAAATCGGATGAATGAAAAAGTAAAAGGATAGGCCCCACTTCATAAGTAACGATCATTCTAAAAATACTCTTTCAACGCATTTCCTAACCTATCCTTTTTTTGTTCTCATATGAGGGGGAAACTCCCCTGTGGCTAGGTAGTTCACTATATTGGCATACCACGGTTGGCTAACTGTCACCCCGAACAATTATTTGTCGAGAAATTCTCCCCAGATAGGTTCCAACTTAGGCTTCTCCTTAGTGGGGTCTAGGCTCTCAATCAGTGTCAATATACTTAAACAGTCAGCCACCACATTTTCACTACCCTTATGATCTCTCACTTCAAGGTCAAACTCACTCAAAAGAAGTATCCACCTAATGATCCTAGGTTTTTCTTCCTTCTTAGTCATCAAGTGGTTAAGAGTCGCATGATCCATGTAAACTATAACCATGGTGCCCAGGAAATACTACCTAAATTTCTCAAGGGAAAATACTACGGCCAAAAACTCTTTCTCCGTGGTGGAGTAATTGCATTGTGCATCAATAAGAGTTACACAACGTAGTATATGACATGTGGTACCCTCCCAATCCTTTGGTCTAATACAACACCTATTGCATAATCACTTGTATCACACAGTATTTCAAAAAGAAGGGACCAATTTGGGGGTTGGATGATGAAAGCGGTCATAAGCATTTGTTTCAAGGTATCAAAGGATTTTCTACTTCATTATCAACAATGAACTCAACATCCATTTGCAAAAATTTGCATAAAGGAGAATAAATATTAGAGAAATCATTAATGAAATGCCAGTAAAATCTGAAGTGACCTAAGAATGACCTAATGTCTCTAACACTAGTGAGGTAAGGTAATAATTTGATTTTGTACAATGATAATGTGTAATTCCTGTCGGGCCCAAGTTCCTAGCCTAATCGGCCCAAGCATCTTTATACTACCCTCCAATTAATATCCTTTGGGTAATAACTATTGGGCCAGCCCAAGGAAGATCTCTAGTACTTGCATCACAAGTAAGCAAAACAGTTGCCCTACCTGCCAATCTATATAAAGGAGAGATAACACTGTATACTCAACTATTCATTCATAATCCTAAATATACTTTCTGAATTATCGTCAGAGACTTTTCTCCCCAAAACACTCCGGGGGCTTTTTCTTGCAGGTTCCGCCCAAAGTAGCGGCGCATACGGTGGCGGTGATTTGGGGCTCATCAAGTTGGCACGCCCAGTATGACCGTTTGTTAGATATGTTTATTCCTCTATACATGTCCACTTCTATAACAAGCACATTGCGTAGAAGGGAACGAGTCAAAGGTAAAACCTTAGACACCGGAGAGAAAGTGCAGTCTCCTTATCGGGGAAAAAGAAAATGCAAATAGAACCCCCAATCCCTTCAAGCATTGGGAACAAGCCCTCCATTGGTAGCCTCATATTAGATCTCAGTGACGGAAATGCCACACGGGTCTTAGATTGAGACATTTATGCCCTCAAGACTAATGGAGGTTAATGCTGAACCCTGGATAGGAGGCACTGGAGCTCTTGCCTCGCAGTACCAAGAGTATCAACAATTAGAGGATGATCCATAATTTAGAAAGGCTTTGGCGGACTCAGGTGGAAGCAGCTATAGGTGCCGCTTGAATCATTCGAGATGCAAATGGAATACCTCTCTTGTCCCAACAAGATTTGGCGCAGCTGGCTCAAACCCTTCGATCTGCTGGCTATTAGGTGGACCCCCTTGATGCTCTACCAAAGAATGTTCCAGAAGTAGGTGGCACCCCAGTGTCTATGCCCTTAACATTACAGCCGAGATTCCAGTTACAGGCAACCCCAAGAGCATCTTACCCAGTGAACATTGAGATAGGGGCCCAGGATTGGCCTCAACCGAGGTTCCCCAACCGGGGTCAGATGTTGGCGTATTCGATGCTTGTTTCAGCTCCTTATATTCCAAATCAGGCGATCCCTCGCACGGGAGCCTAGCCAATGGGAAGCCACCCAGGTTGTGAAAACCAAACCCATCCATGGACTCGATCGAGAATTTCACCATATGACCTTTATCACCAAGGGCAGCAATATCTATATCACAGCTCTACCATGGGTGGACTGTGGCCGGGGTACATGCCCTCGAACTAGATATACCAGATCCCCAGTGTGGATGCTTCCTTCTGGACAAGTCAATACGGAGACCAGTAGATGGGAAGCGAGGCGAGTGACGCCTTCATGAGAGAGATGGATAGATTGATTAGGCCTTCGGATCAAGTCGTAGCTTCCCTTTTCAATTCTATAATCATAGCAACTTAATAGCCCGATGATGTAAAACCACCAAAGGGTCTCCCCACGTACAACGAGCATACTGATGCTTGAGAGTTCATACATACTTTCCTCAGTCTGATGAATTCGAGGGACTTCAATGAACAATTAACGTGTAAGCTTGTGGAGAATTATCTTCGAGAAAAAGATTAAGAATGGTTCAACAAGTTGGCCAAGGGGTCACTGCATTCTTATAGAGATTTCGGAAGAGCCCTACTAAGATAAATTTTCTAAAAGAATATATTTACTAAAAGGCTGATCGAACTGTACCAAAGCAAGCAGTGGCTCGGAGAATCGATGGAATAATTTTATCATCGATATGTGGATGAGAGTCTCAGTGTAATCAACCACACCGAGGATGGGGTGATCCTTGGTTACATGAATGGAATGTCCAACCTAAACCTATACAAGAAATTGGTCTCGAAGAAACCAGAAACCCTACAGTAACTGCAAGGAATCGTGGAACAATACTAAAAGATCGAGGAGGCTACAAAGCAAAAACAAGAGGGGGACAAGTGGGAAGAAAAGATTTCTAAGACCTCGAAGCCGAGGTGGAAGAAATCAGAGGCCTCAAATAAAGGCTTCAAAGGCTACGTACCGCTAACCAAGAGCCATGTGGAAATTCATTCCATCCATAAAGGCTTATTTCGGGCTCCTTCTCCCCGCAAGGATTTTCCTGGAAAGAGAGATTCTCCTAAATACTTCGATCACCACAAAGGAAGGGGTCATGACATAAATGAATGTATCAACTTGAAAAGGGAAACTGATAGATGTGTAAGAGAAGGCTTGCTCCCAGACTGCGTAGAATGACAGGGGGGGACTCCTCGAACAAGAAAGGAAAATGCCATTGGAAACCCTATAAAAAGGGCTCCAACTGAGGTGGTTAATAACAGCAAGGTAACAATGCAGAGCAAGCTGGAAATCAACCAAGGAAAAATGGTAGACCCGACTAGGAGGCTTGGACAGATAGAAATCGAGGCGAAGGGGCCAACCGAGTAATCAACTTCATCAATGGTGTGGTGAGTGACCAGTCCTTGAACACCATCATGAAAGTATAATCCCTATGCCTCCCTCCCGGAGAAGCCTCCCAAAAAAGGTTTAGACCCGAGGAGGTCATAAACTTCTCAGAAGCAGACCCGGTGCCTAGTCACACCCCTCACATAGATCCAATGGTCATCCATGCTACGATCGAGGACTTTTAAGTCAAAAAGGTATTCGTAGATGATAGCAACGGAGTGGAAGTAATGTTTACCAAATGCTTTGATCAATTTAGAACCACTTCACTTTTATGTCAAGAAGGTATTCGTAGCGGAGTGGAAGTAATGTTCACCAACTTCTTAGGAGAACCACTTCACCTTTATTTAGCTTCATTGAAAAAATGGTGCTACCGTTGGGTGTCACAACCCTCCCAGTTAAAGTGGCACATGGATATAAAGAAATTTTGCTTGATTGCAGCTTAGCTGTGATCGATGTCGTATCCCCCTATAATGTAATACTGGGAATACCCTGGATGTGTCAGGCCCGAGCCATATATGGTCCCCATAATATTTAATGATGGAGTTCTTCACCAAAAAGGGGATTGCATTCATAAGGGGTGATCAACCAGCGGCTATGAGCTATTTAGCGATGGTCTTGAACGAAGAAAGAAATAAGGATAGAGTGGCCTCGATAAATGGAGAAGTTGGACCCATGGACACTGAGTCGATGATCATTTGATCACAAGGAATGATGGCCGTGGGAAAGAGAATACCACTAGAAACAAAGGAAAAATTAAAGAACCTCATTGATGACTGCGTGGATGTATTTTCATGGAGCACATTCGACCTCACAGGAGTGCCCAAACAGTTGATGGTTCACAGTTTAAATTTTGACCCCTCCCAAAAACATGTCAAGCAGAAGAGAAGGTCGTTCACCCATAAAAAGGCCCAGGCCATAAAAGAGGAGTCCAGAAAATCCCATGAGTGGAAGTCATTGAAGAGGTGTTCTACCTAAAATGGCTAACAAACCTCGTTACGGATCCCAAGCATGACAGAACCAGAGTTACCCAAAATATTGCTACTCCCGCCTTCCGTCAATGTGCTGGTCAAAGCAATAGTATGATTCGAGGTCCTTTCCTTCTTCTATGTCCATAAAGGCTACCATTAGATACTCATGTCCGAGGAAATAAGCAAAAGACGTCATTCATCACAGATGTAGGAACAATTTGTTAAAATAAAATGCCGTTTTATTTGAACAATGTGGGGGCAACCTACCAGAGGTTGGTTGACAAGCTATTCAAAAAACAGATAGGCCGAAACATGGAAATATATGTGGATGATATAGTAGTCAAAATCAAGGGCTACGACCAATTCCTGCTAGATCTTGAAGAAACATTCTTAACACTCCGAGAAGCAAACTTGAAGCTGAACCCAGCTAAATGCGTGATCGGAGTGGGGGCAGGAAAGTTCCCGGGATTCATGGACTCAGCCGTACTTCCAAAGTCAAGAAGGCTTCAGCTGTACTTCCAAAGTCACAAGATCATCCTACTAACCAGCTACCCAATCAGGCAAGTACTCCTTAAGTAGGAGGCATCAGGACAAATGATTAAACGAGTAATAGAAGTAAGGGAATATGACATCCAGTTCCGCCCAAGAACATCTATCATGGAAACCATAGAACCAATTGAAGATGGTAATAAAAATAAGCACTAGGAAATTTCTCAACTATACATCGATGGGTCATCACACTCGGGAGAAAGCGGAGTGGGCATCCTGCTCACAAGCCCCAAGAAAAAAAACTTTCCATATGCACTGCACTTTGACTTCTAGGCCATGAATAATGAAACAGAGTATGAAGCATTGATCAGAGGACTTCGACTAGCCAAAGACTTGAAGGTTTGAAGCCTGGAAATTTTTAGTGACTCCCAAATCATGGTCCAACAAGTAAATGGGGAATATGAGGCTAGGGAAAGGAGCCTGCAGCGCTACTTGGAAGTGGTGAATCCTCTCCTCGAGCACTTCCACCATTATACCTTAACCAAAGTCCCTCAAGAAAATAACCACAAGGCCAATGCCTTGAGAAAACTGGCATCATAAGACTTGGACTTACAATCTCAGGGCCACCTCATGGTGGAAACCCTGAATAAATGAAGCTGTGAGGAAGAACAATTGTTATGAGGTTGGAAGAAGAAAATTCATGGATAACGCCTATCATGGGCTATCTTTGAGATTGTACCCTCTCAGTGAATGCCATCAAATAAAGGAAAATCAGGCTAAGGCTCTCAAGTATGTAATTCCCAAGAATGTGCTCTATCGACGAGGTCATCGGCAACCACTCCTATGATGCGTAGCCACCTACGAAGCTGACTATGTTATCCGAGAGACTTACGAGGGAACGTGCGGTAGCCACTAGGGGGTTTGGTCGTTAGCTAAGAAACTCCTCCTGGTAGGATATTACTTTCCCAAGATGTTCGACGACGTTAACAAGCACATCCAAGCCTGCCACTAGTGCCAGAGGCATGCACCGATCATGCATGTCCCCCAAGAAGAAATGATAAATATAAACAAATCTTAGCCATTTGAAAAATGGGGAATCAACCTAGTAGGCCCCTTCTATGTAGCCCTAGGCCACTTTCGTTACCTGATTGTGGCCATAGATTATTTCAAAAAGTGAGTCGAGACGATGCTTGACCGGCATAAAAGGTCAAGGTTTGATCGATTTTTGCTGGAAAAATATCATTTGCCGCTTTGGGATCCATTGAATCATCATAACTGATAATGGTACCAACTTCTTGAGTGATCGATTCAAAAAGTGGAATAAAGAATAAAAGATCCGCCAGAAGGTTACCAACTTATACCAACCACAGGCCAACGACAGATGGAGGACACCAACCATACCATCGTCAATGGCATCTGATCATGGCTCGAAGGGGCAAGAGGGAATTAAAATAAATGAAATACCCTGTGTGCTTTGGTCATATCGAATAACTGAATCCTCTTCTACGGGTGAAACTCCGTACAATCTAGTCTACAGCTCCGAGGCTATAATCCCCACCGAGATAAGGCTTCCTACCTTCAGGAGGTTTGCAGTCACCAATGAAAACTAGGAGGTTATATGGCGAGAAGCACTGACTGAACTTATACCTTCTCATGGAAGAAAGAGAAAGGGCATCCCTCTACGAAGCCCAGACTAAGGAAAGAATCAAAAGGTATCATGACCGGAGGGTTCAAAAAATCCAGTTCTCCCCGGGGACCTCATGATGAGAAGAAATGGAAAAAGCAGAAGGGAGCCAAAAAGTAAACTGGCAGCGAACTGGGAAGGATCCTACCGAGTCATCGAAGCATACCATGGAGGCAACAACGTGATGGAAACACCCCAAGGTGAGTCGATTCCTCGCAGATGGAATGTCTCGAACCTTAGGAGGTATTATTCTTCTCAATATTAGTAAACTTGATAAGGCTAGGGAATAGCTTATCTAAGAGTAGCTATAGGCCAAGGAGTAACTTCGATGGAAGTACTCGCTGTAAGTCGATGGGATTTCCCAACTTTTATTACTTATCAATTGAAGTGCATTTTTTTTTGAGTTTTTCCAGTTTAAACTAAGTTGTAAAATGCAGTATGAGTTGAGGAAATAGAACCCTTTTCACTCTCCCTAACAGGGTTAATTCCTTATAAATAATTTGGAAGGTTATCACAACATGTTAAGCTCTCGGGGTCGAAATCCCTTTTACACGAATGAGCGCCCCAAGGATAAAAATCTTGTCAAAACTTGAAAGGCCTCCATGGCCCATCGAGCGCTCGGGGTGAAAATCTGGTTTACCAAACGAGCACCCCAAGGATAAAAACCTTATGAAAATTCAAAAGGCCTCTACAACCCATCGAACGCTCTAGGTCAAAATCCTCTTCGTGTGTACTAGCTTCCAGGATAAAAACCCTTGTAAATATTTGAAGGGCTTCCGCGGCTTATCTAACGCTTAGGGTTGAAATCCCTTTTACATGCGTAAATACCTTAGGGATCAAACCCTTATGTACTTTTGAATGGCCTCCACAGCCCATCGAACGCTCAAAGTCAAAATCCTCTCTACAATACGAGTGCTAAAAACCCTTTTAAAAACAAAAAGGCCTCTATGGCTTGGCAAACATTATCGGGATTAAGTCCGTTAGAAAAGAAAAGAGAAAAGATGTTTGTAATGTTTAACTGGGGGGCTAATCCCTTGAGAAGTATGTAACTGCTCATTAAGTAAAGTAAAAGGTTGAATATTTTATTCAATTATACAAAGTGGCACAATGGCTTACAAGTAAGGTGAACGAATTCCCTGCATACATTAAAAAAAGAGTTTAACCAACAAGCTTTTACTACCTATGCTAAAAGCTAAGGGAGGAAAAATTCATCTAAAGGAATAGAAGGGTCCTCCATAACCTTGGATTTGACGGGGGCTATGGCCTTCAAGAAATCCTTTATCAGATTCGGTGCCTCCTTGTCTGGATTAGCAGCTCCTTGCACCTGAGAGGAGCTTGAGGGTCCCACTGCCGATTTTCAGGGCTTTCGAGAAAGGGGAACATCTTTAGGATCTTCATGCTCTTCAGCTATCTTGATCGATGTGTTGGAGAAATCCCCTTGAATGTTGATCAGAATGACCCCACGGCTGGTGCTGGCCTGATGGAGCCCTCTCTCAGTTAGTGCAGATCCCGTACACTTCTAGTTGGCCTCCAAAATTGGGACCCGTACCCCTTGAGCAAAGCTAGCTAGCTGAGCTGAGGGCACAAAAGACGTTCCCCTTTCCTGGTTCATTAGTGGACCCAAACGAGAAAACACCGACCAACTCCTTGTATGAAGTCTTCAAGAATGCAAAACCTGGGAGATCAAAGCAGTGATTTTTTTTCTCTTTTAACTTATTTTTTGGTAGGGTTCGGGAACTCAAATCCCATATCTTTAATTTCCTTATCTTCTTCGGCCATCCTTCGGTTCCATCAAAATCTTTGCCGTATGTTGGGTGCTTATCAAATGCTATTTTCATAAGGTTTAAACATGCTTTGATGTTCTTTGGCATCTTCTTCGAGCCTATCCCTTTCCTGATAGGCAACCAAAAAAGTTGCTTGTTCTGGCTAACTAACATATCTAAGTCCTCAACCAGAACTTAAAGCTCTTAGCTCATCCTTTTCCAGCCCTCGAGCTTAGAGGTTGTCTCCCGAACAGCGTCCCTAAGGGAATTGGCGTGTGCTAGTACTTTTGCACCTCATGATGATAATTGACTAAAGCCGTTTGTGTTCGTGGGGAGGACCCCTCCCAAGATGATCTGAATGCCTTAGCTGCACTCAGACATTCTTGAATCGAACTAAAGCCCGCTTTGGTGGTCATCTCCGATAGAAGCTTGTTGTGCCGCTCGAGGAGGAGCTTGTGGTTGTCGGTTAGCCTATCTCTGGAAGCTTCCGAAAAGTCCCTTTCCTCCCTTATATGACTTAAATCGTCAAGCAGATCTCTCTGCATTTCGTTCGGGTCGCTCTTCCATAATGCTAGTTCTTCCTTAGCGGCTTAGAGTTCATCTTCGAGGTGGAGGTATCGACACCAGTACTGCCCGGTGGAAATTTGATGGTCTCATGCATACGATTTGATTTCATAATAACACTTCTTCATCACTTGAAAAAGAAGTCAAAGATGGACCCCCTTTGAGAATCGGGGGAGGTGAAGAACCAAAGATAAGCTCTACAAAATGGGAAAAATAACATACAAATAAGAAAGAAAATTTTCATTAATAGCAAGGTAAAAAATGCACGGGGTACAAAAGAAGATGTCTAGAATAATTTCAAACGAAACTCATACATTTTCCCCTATGCTACGCTCCAACTGATCTGACTGGATTGTCCGCGAAGTAGAGGGTTTTCATTTGCGCTTTGGCTGAGTCAGGGGGTCCAGCTCACTCCACTCCTTCTCCTCATCCACCTTCAGCTCATGAACCTTCCTTGTGGGGAAAAAATTGCTCGGAGGGCTTTATGTGCTCATGCAGGGGGAGTTGGATGCCTCTATCTTGAATCGACTTCCACTAGATATAGTCAAGATGGGAGGACCACATGCCATTTTTATGCACCACTAGCATGGTAGCATACTCATCCAAGAGGTCTTTGCTCAGAGAGATGGTGAGGGAATTCTTAGCAAGCCCCGTGAAAGTCTCGGACAGGGAGGAGAAGAAAGCTCGGAACGCCTGGGCTTTCACAAACTTGTTGGTGTAGGCCTTGAGAAGGGAGGCCTACTGCTCGGCGGGGCAAAGGTTCTTTAGCTGGGTGTTCTCACTGGTTAAAGCCTGGACGGACTTCTCAGCCTCAAACAGTTTCTTGTGAAGTTCCTCTGACTCCGAAAGCTTTTCTCAAAGATCCCTCAGTTCCTCCTCAACCTTTTTCAATTTCTCTTGAATCCCCTTAACTTCAATCTTATAAGCCTCCTCTTTGGTCACGGCCAGTTTTTATTGGCGTGCCTTTACTAAGAAGTCTCGAAGAAAAAAGTCAAGGCCGCCCACAGTGGTAGCTACTCCCGAGAACTCAATGAGAGAAGGGTCAGCCGACCATAAGGGACTGAGGCTACCCTTCCCCGGGATGAGTTCGACCCTAGAGTCAGTATGAGACTCAAAACGAGCCCCACCATCTGTTATCTACCTCCAGAGGAAGGGACTGTGGGTTGAAGTACCCTCACGGTCCCTCTTAGCACTATTTGCAGGCTCCTTGGCCTCCTTGGCATTTTGGAACACCGGAGGGGGACTCCCGATAAACTCTTTGTACGCAGTCTCCCATAATGCAAAAATAGCAATGAAAAACTAAAAAAACTAAGATACCGTAAACATCTTTTTATAGTGGGGGGAACCCTTAGAAAAGGGCTTCAAAACCTCAGTAGCCCCCTGGTCTTAAACCACAACGGGCCCAACCTCCGAAATGGCTCTAAGGGTTTCGAAGAGCCAATTTTTTTTGCCTTTTTTGGCTTCTTTAGAGCCCCTTCCTCAGAAGTCGAAGGGGTCTTCCTCCAAAGTCGAATGGGCCTTCCTCTTGCCCTTCTTGGGATTACTTCTCTCACCCTCTTTCTTGTTCTTCCTTTTCTTCTCAGCAGAAGGGGCCTTCGAGGAGTTTGCGAGGGAGAGGGGGGAGGGAGGATATATTAAAACTGGGCCTTGGCTGTAAATCCACTTTTTGTAAACCTCCGGTGGCTAGGTGTAACCAGATGCGTTCTTCCCATAGACAAAAACGATATCTAGAAAATCACCGAATAACTTGTCCCTATCCGCGACCACACTCTCCAAAATAGAATAGTTTGAAGTGTTCTTGAACTTGGGATTTGAATTCCTCCTTGGAACATAATAGCACTCGCTCTTACTATCAAAAGTGTAAATTGAAGGTTTATGCCAGTCCCGGTAATTCGAGGAAATCTTAATCGGGTGGTTCGAGAATCCATTACTAAGAGTGAGGATCCCCTTAAACTTTGTATCCCTATGCAACATAGCTTTGCTACGGGAAAGTAGTAAAGGGACCTAAAAAGTTTGTATCTAGAGTTAATACCTAAGTTGTGGCACTGGGTCATAAACGCCATAACATAAAATATGACATTCGAATGGAATTGGGCTAAATTAATTTGGTGCTCCTCGAGAAGGTGAGAGAGGATAGGGGGAAGGGGAAAGCAAAGCTTAAACCTAAAATTATGCTCGTAAATAGCGTACCTCCTGGATCTAGGATTCTTAGGGGTTTCATCATCTCAAAGGACCTCCAATCTTAAGTCCCCGGGTACCCTAACAGAAAAAGAAAGGATAAAAAATAGATGGGAAATTTCTACTGGGATCGGATAGGGGCTCTGAGCTACAGAAGTTAAAATATCCTTAAAGATAAAACATCTATCCTCCGAGTCTCTTTGGATAACCACCTCCCTTGGAACCCTCTCCCTCGAGGTGATCCACTTCCGGCGATAACCCTGAGGCAGTGCCAGACAACTTGTCGAGGGCTCCCTGTCCTCTCTACCGAACGAACTAGAACCTGTAGCCGAGGAAGAAATGGCACTGAAACTTTGGAGGTGAGAGTTTTCAACTCTTCCTGTAGAAGAAATGGTCAGGAAATAGGTCGGAATCGCCTCTTTTCCCTCAAGGTTGTTTGCGACATTGGAAAAATGTAAAAGAATAAAGCTAAACAAGAGGGAACATGGGACTTAGTGGTTGAATTGCCTAAAATTTGTTGGCTAGAGTTTTCTGAAAAATGGCTGGAGCTCTGAAGTAGAAAGAATAAGAAGAACTTGGAATTTCGGGTGAAAAGTGATTAAAGGCCCTTGGAGGCGGCTTATATAGAAGAAATGAGAAGTAACGATTTCCTCGGGCCACCAAAAAGTGATTAAGAACATGGGTTAATGGGCCATGTGAATGAAAGATTCCCACAATTAATGGGGAAAGTGGCATGTGTGGAATCCAGTATGGACACCACGCGTCTTTTCCACTTCTCTTGACACTTATCTTGCCGAAGCCCTCTCGTAAATATGAGGACGAGGCTCCCTTTTCCTTACTATTGATGCCCGTAGGTCCCGTGTAAATAAATGAATTTGAAGGTAGACTCGTGACCCTTGGGCCATAATTGAATGTAGAAATCTGAGGATCAAACCCTCTAAAAATAAATCTATTCAGAATTGGATCTAAAGCCTATTCGAAAAATCCCAAATTAACCCCGGGGGAGAACCCTTGGATCCTCAAGGGACTCAAAAATTGCACCCTGTGTCCAACAATGAGTTTGTAGCATCCATATCAAAGGTCAAAGCAATAAATTTGTTGGAAGGGGTCGAGGTTGAAGCCAAGAATTATGGGATGAATTTGAGGATCCAATTCTCACCTTTATGGGGGCTTATTGATAATGTGTAATTATTTTTGGGCCCAAGTGTCTTTATATTACCATCCAAATAATATCCTTTGGGTAATAACCATTAGGATAGCCCGAGGAAGATCTCTAGTACTTGTATCACAAGCAAACAAAACACTTGCCCTACCTGCCAATCTATATAAAGGAAAGAGATAAAACTATATACTCAACTATTCATTCATAATCCAAAATACACTTTCTGACTTGATCGTCGGAAAAACTTCCCCCTGAAAAACCTCGAGAACTTTTCTTGCAATTTCTGGCCAAAGCACTAGTGCATATGGTGGCAGAAATTTGGGGCACATTTTCCACTTTAGCCTTATCCACCTCTAGACATTGAGCCGACACCATATGACCTAGGAAAATGCCTTTTTCTACCATAAAATAGCATTTCTCATAATTCAATATGAGGTTGGTGTCAATACACCTTTCTAGCACTAGGGCAGATGATGTAGACAAGAATCAAAGGAATCCCCATGAATGGTGAAATCATTCATAAAGACTGCAACGAAACACATGATAAACTCTGAGAATATTGTAACCATGTATCTCTGAAAGGTACATGGGGCATTACAAAGACCGAAAGGCGTGCACTTATAGGCAAAGGTGCCAAAAGGGCATGTGAAGGTAGTTTTCTCTTGGTCCTCAGGATAGATTGCTGTTTGGAAATATCCTGATTAGCCATAGAGGAAAAGACAATAGTAAGAGTTGCCTACTAACCTTTCAAGCATTTGGTCAATGAAAGTTAAGGGAAAATGGTCCTTGCGAGTTACCGCGATTAAGCTGCGACAATTAATACAAACACGCCACACGTTTTGAATACGAGTGGGAACCAAATCCCCTTCCTTGTTCTCTACCAGGATTACTCCACTTTTCTTTGGCACCACTTGAGTAGGAATTAACTATTTACTATCGGAGATAGGATACATTACCCCCGCCTTAATTAGCTTAACGATTTCACCTTTAACTACTTCCATCATCACCATGTTCAACCACTTTTGAGGTTGGTGTACATGCTTTGCATCCTCGTCCAATCCGTGCATACAAGTTGAGGGACTTATACCTTTGATGTCGGCTAAAGTCCAACCTATAACTCCCTTGAATTTCCTAAGCACCTTAATCAACCTATCCTCTTGGTTACTAATGAGCCTACAAGAAATAATCACCGGTAATGTCTCTCCCTCGCCTGAGAAATCATACTTCAAATTTTTGGGTAAAGGCTTAAGTTCGACAACTGGTGGTTTTTGTATTGAAGGTTTGGTCTCAGGAATCACTAGGTCATCAAGATTTTTGGGTAGGGTCTCTATGTGGGTCTTAATTTGGGGATTAATCTCCCCTCACACTCTCCACTAGGCTAGCATTATGAGAATCAAAGAAAACATCATTCAAAGGATCGTTCTTTAAAGCCACACACATAGAAATATTAAAAGTCGCTTGCACAATATCATCAAGGGTATCAATCACAATTGGAGGGGATTTATCAACAATGCAATTTTCACTCTCATACATGTTAAATTCCACAATGTGTTTGCCTCACTCTAAGGTTAACTTTCATGCATGCACATCGACCTTAGCCTTAGCTGTTTTAATGCTAGAATTTAACACGGATGGTGTTATGTGGTGTAGGTCTTGCCAAGGCCTCCTGAGACGGTCCACGACAAGAGGTATGGACCGTGCTAGCAGTTGGCTCCGAACCGATCGTGGCTGGTTCGCTTGACTAACTTCTTTACTTCACTATGGGTTAACTGTTGGACCTATTTGGGAGTTCTTATTGTCGATTTTCTAGCGCTCAAGAAGAAGAATCCAATGGTGACACTCTCAAGGTCTGATTCTTCTCGGATTCTTTCCCAGAACTCCGTGCAACCTCAAACAACGATCCCTCAGTTTCTTCCTTGGCCTTCTTGAACTTTGAATCCGCCTTTCTTGATCCCAATTCCATCTACTACCATACTTTAGAGTCTGTGGCCTTCACTCTACCACCATCATTGTGAATGACCTTCGATATATTATGCCATCCTTGTGAATGGCCTTCAAATATCTACTACCACCCTCACAGATGGCCTTCTACAAAAGAAAATAAATATGTACTCACGAGCAACCTACTAATGAGATCAAAGAGGAAGATCTAGGTTCCCATGAATACAAAATGTCCATTAGCTTTAATTAAGTATACAAAATGTGGGATTTATATAAGAAAACCAATAATGGCCGTCTAAACACTTTGTCGTGCAAACCTAACTAAAACTAGCAATCAACCGGGAAAATGATAATAAATGTGTTAAATGCATCAGCTAACACATGCATAATGGTGCACCTCAAACCCCCCCACACTTAAACCTTTACTCATCCTCGAGTAAACAAAAATGAGAAAAGATCTAGGAGAAATGTAACATGCAAAGAGAAATTAGTAAATATATTCAAATTATTCCCAAGCTACCCTAGTTCCTCCAAAGAAGTAAAAATCTCACAACTCTCACACTCCCCGAAGTTGCAAAAGTAACCTATCCATCCCAAAATATTGTGAAGAAAAAGGTAAGTACAAAAGATAAGTGTTGGACTAGCTTACTCCCCCGAATAGCCCACCAAAATAAATCCAAGAGTTGTGGCCGAAAAAACTACCAAGGATAATCCACAAGATCCTCAACTCGGTTGTAACTAAGGATAACTCGAGATTCTCAACTTAGCCACAACCACGGAAAATGCGAAAGATCCTCAACTTAGTTTCTATTTTCTCTAAATTTCTCTCATTTTTCCTAAGAGCCCTTTCGAATTTTCATCCTAGCATTCACACATGTTGAGCTCACCATCTCACCTTTTTCCACATAGCCTCTCATTTTTACCTAGGTTTTCCAACCTAGCCAGGCCTAGCCTCTCATTTTTACCTAGGCCTTTCGACCTATCTGGGCTTTCCTTCCCATTTTTTCCTAAGTTGCCATTTTGGGTTTCCAACTTAGCCGGGTATATATGTTTTTTTCATTTTTTCAAATTTTCAAATTTTTTTGTTTAGCTGAAAATGCCTCAAATTGTTCATCCCAAAACATTCCCCAACAAAGTGATAACCATCTAAAGATCGCACCACCAAATATTCTACCAACTTCCCAGAACCAACAAAATCTAAAGCAATGAAAAAAAATAAAGGAATCCCAAGATGAAACTCTCAAGTGTTTCACTACTCTCCCCCCCCCCCCACACTTGAACTTTGCATTGTCCTTAATGCAATGAATTAATAAGAACCATAAGTGGGAAAGATAAAAGTGGTGAAGCTCACTCATGTGACCCCTAAGGGTCCCTCCTCAAGTGTCGAGTCTCGTGCCTGCTTCTTCTCTCCTCTTAACGCATTTCTTTCCACTCGAAAGGAATGATATCCCTGAAACCATCTAGCTTCGAAAGGTGAAGTCTCTCTAGCACTTGATCGATGGCCACTTCTTGAGCATCCGACCTTTCATCCACAATGGTGAACTCTTCCTTCATTTTCCGCTCAATGGAATCCAGCCAAGACCCCTAAGTGTGCATGGTATCCTCCATAGAGCCTAGCCACATCACAAAATCCTCCAACTGAAAGCTCATCCCGCCTACTACTTCACCGATATCCCTCACAATCTTGGTAGAACTAGAAAGTTGCTCTCTGAAGATACAGAAATGATCAAGAATGTTTGTGGGTGGGCTAGAGCGGCTAGGAGGAACCCTAGTTGGGATCTCACCATCATCCTCCTCGACGTTTATATCCAGGTTGATAGGATTCTGTAGAAATCCTTCTCAAACCTCGGATCAGGAGCTATGAAAAGGTTCTCCAACACCATATCCTGATCGATAGTTGTACGCTCTGGCTAGGGTAGAATCATGAAGTTGCACACCAAATAGCCTCCATATAGCCATACAAAGCGGTTCTCTGAAATCGTGTCCCATGTTCCTGAACGTCCCAAATTCGCCACATCAAGTGAAGAAAGAAATGGATGACCCAAGTGTTGGGCTAAGAGTCCAACCATGCCTCCCATAGAAATATTGCCACCTGGGAGGTCATCGTCGTACCTCTCAAAGATACAATTTATAAGTCCTAAATGCTTACTAAATACAATTAAGTAGATAGTGACAAGTCGGGATCGTCCACAAAGAAGAGGGATTTTCCTTTGGGTTCAAGCATATAGGGGTGGATATAAGCCTAGATAAATATATATAAGCATGTAAAGAGGGGGGTTTTGGTTGGTTATTCCTAAGTTATGAATTGAAAGACAACACAACTATCAAAGTAAGCTAATTATGCTATCATGTAACAAGCTACTAAAAATGGTAAAATCTACAATTAAAAAACCTTGGGAGCAATTGATTTCCACTTTCAAACCACTTATAGATCCTAGACTCATTCACTCATTCATTCACATTAATTGCATATTGGGAATTTTATCACTTCTATTCAAAGATCAACATTCATTTCTTCTTATTCAGTAATTTGAAAGGATGTTCAATGACCATTTGCAAACCTCATTGATAAGCACTTTAGACAAACAACGCCTAAAGGTATTTCATCAATGGCATTATATACTAAGAACAATAAATTTGATAACAACTACAAGCATTAAACCAAATGCCTAGCCATTTAACCAAACAAAGCATTTATTACACTAAACCTGGAACAAAAAACATTCAAGATTAAATCTTTCTTGCTACCTTAGGACAAATATAATAACAAACAACATTAACATACTCATCTAGCAAGATTAACATCATTTACCCACAAGAAGTTCTAATTCCATATTCTTGGATCTTCATGCCAAAGGTGAGAAGAAAATGTACAATCTCCTAACACTTCTAGCACTTAATCATACAAACATTTCATATTCTCAAACAACCCATAACATAAATGAAGTAAACCAAAACATTAATAGCACAATAAATACTTCACAACAAATGCTAATGAAAGAGTAAAAATAGAGTCTTACTACATGGGTTTGGAAGCTTCAAACAATTACTCCCAAGTGATAAATTTACCTAGCACAAATCATACTAACATTAATGGACAAATTCATACATAAATAAAGAGAGAAAAGAAGAAGAGAAATGAAGAAATAAGGTTTTTGGAGGAGGATTTTCAGCCAAGAGAAAGAGTTGAATGAAGATAAGATAAGGGGTATTTATAGTACAAAGGTTGGTGAGAAGAATGGTCAAAAAGTGTTCCAAGAGCGGGATGCGCGCGGAGTGCTAGATCGCCCGGGCGGAGCTGGCACGAGGGCTGCAGCACTGGCGCGGAGGCATGGGTGCTGACGCGTGTGGTCAGGCACTGCCTGCTCGATTTCCACTCTGAGGTCGGCTTTTATCACGGTTTTGGGTGGGCGGACGCGCGGTTGAGCGCCTGGGCCGTGCACCCGATCTTCTTCACCTGCACGGTTGGCCGGCCGGTCTTCGCGTAGCTACGGGTGAATCGTTGATCCGTATTGATAGTTCTTGTAGTCAATTTTATAGTGCTCGAGAAGACGAATCCAATGGTACCACTCTCAGAGGTTTGTTCTTCTCGAAACTTTTCTAGAATTTGGTTCAAACTTCCGGATCACAATTCCTCCGCTTCTTTGTCTTCCTTCTCCGACCCATTTATCTTCTACCACGTTTTGACTCGTGGCCTTCAATATTCTACCATCCTTGCGAATGACCTTCAATAAAATACTTCAAAGTTCTTACGAGCAATCTAGAAATTAAGCTCCCAAAAAAGGATCTAGATTCTCATAAGAACCAAAAATCTATTAGACTCAAACTAGGTTACAAAATGAAGGATTTAGATACGAAAATTAAAAAACGGTTATCTAAATCCCTTATGATGTAAACCTACTTAAAACTAGCAATCCTCGAACAAAAAGATAGCAAAATAGATGTTAAATATTTCTGAAAATACACGCATTTGACGTCACATCACTACCCTAATGTCTGTTATCTCATGTTTTGTTCGTTTTCTTGGAACTGTATAATTTGTATCAAAATTCAATGACTCACATCTTGTGTTAAAATTGACAAGTTACTGTGATAATTAATGTATTCTAACTATGTTGAAATGGAAATCATTCATACGATTTGTGCAACATAAAACTAATCATTGAACAAAATAATTCTTAACAAATCATCCTTAGAAAATCATTCATAAAACTAATAGTGTACTTCAAGAAAATCTTTCATAACAAATAATCCTTAGAAAATCAACACATATAATCATTCTTCCTCATCTTCAAGGTTGGCCGTCGATGTCGATTGGCATTGTCGTGAGTGGGAGGTTGATGCTAAATGTCGCTTATAGGCTCTTTGATATTTCTCTGGGAATTTGATCTTTGCCTTCATTTCTCTATATTCTTTGCACATCCACTTGTAGTAATCTCTAACGCTTTTCATGTAAGATTTATCCGTACTCACATTCATAAAATAAATTTATTAGTAATATTAAAAACGAATTTGAAAATATTGTTGTATAAATCAAAGTGTGACTAACCTTGCTAAATTTGTGGGGCCTCCTAAATACGTGGCCTCTTGTTACCCTAGGAAGCATCCAAATGCTTGTGATATCACTTGCGATCATGCAAGACCCAGCCCTTCTTCTCAAAGTACGTTTTGTCAAAATATTTGGGTCATTTCTCCTCACAACTAATAACCAGCCCTTCAACATTCTTCATATCAATGTGATCTCATTGCCATAAGGTAGACCTTTAATCAACTTCTTCGAACTCACAATGTACAATATATGCTTTAAAATGGCTGCCCAGGATTTATTTTCCTACAATAAATTATGAAATAGAATAGGTTGAGCTTGGTATAGTTAGACTGGGTGATGTGTCCACCCGAGGGAGCGAGGGTTCTGGCAATAATGTCATATGCGATACGAGTGTCAATAGTTAATACTTCTAGATCAAGATATTTCGGCCTTCCTAATTCTCTCCTATCACGTCCGAAGTATTTAACGCTACATTCCATGAAGTCAACATAAGGGTAATCACTCATCATTGGCCACTTTTCACTACGGTAAACATCATCCAAAGGGCCATCTAAATCCTCAGGGAAAACTTGTTTGGGGTGTTCATATGTGCATTCTAACAACTTATTTATAGACCATTGGTTAATCGGAATGTCCATTCCCCCACCCTAGTCTCCTAATCCCCGTTAGCAACTTCTCGCAAATTTGCTTAAAATTGACATGTTAAATATAATTAAGTGCCCTTGTTACACAAAAGCAACTTCTCAACATGTTGATCCATAAAATTACTAAGGGTATCGGACAAACCTATAGCTAGATGTTCACTATAATCCACAATGTAGCAATATAAGAGTTTCCCCTTTTCATACAAATTTTCATAAAGTTTAAGTGCAAAGGGCAAGACAAACCTTGTATCCTACATGCTAGCGGTGTATAGAGACCTAGGGTTTGAAATCCTTCATGCTTCCCTTCTTTCCATTTATTCAAAATTGGGGTTTGTGAAGTGATCTAATGGAATTTGTATTTGCGAGTTTGCAATGAAATATTAGGATTTGTCTATTTCTGGTTTGATTGTAGAATGTCCCATTGTTTGGGTATTTTTTAAATGTACTTAAACTAAGAAACCCTTAAATCAGGTCTTCATAAAAAGACAAGATCCATTTCCAAGTGAGGAAATGTATTTTGGGGAGAAATTTGGATAGTTTCAAAATTTTAGTGTAGGTCCGGAAATGGGATACGAGCTTCGAAACTCAGTTTATGGGCGCGGAAACAAAATCCGGCCATCCAAATAAACTAAGCGTATTAGTTTCTGAGCTCGGAATCACTTCTGGAGTTATCTTTCCGAGCTTGGAAAGTTATCAGTGCTTGTGGTAAATATTTACCATACACTTTCCAAGATCAGAATTCATTGTGGACCTAATTTTCCTAGCTCGGAAAGGTGTTTTTGCATATGGTAAACATTTACAATACATTTTTTGAGCTCAGAATTCTTTCTGTCCTATAAAACAAAGGACAAAAGGATTTCAAAGCTCTAAATTCCTTCTCTCCCAATGGTCAAAATGCAAAAATTTAAGGATTACATGTCTCTTTAGGCTTATACTAAAACACACCTGCATAACACTGATTAATTTCACTATAAATGTAAGTTGAGTTGTAATGGAAAAAAATCAAACACAACCATGAATTTCAACCAAAAAGGAAGTTTAGTAACTATTTCACAATCAATTTGAAACACAATTCATTTGGGCTAAAACCAAGTCATCAAAACATTACACCTATTACTTTCCAAGAAAAAATTCATACACTCCAAAATCAAACCAACATAAGAATAATTCAAGTTCACTCATATCCTTTTACACCTCCTCAAACATAGTTTCTATTTCGGGGTCTATCTCATTATTTTTTTCACCCCCGGTTGTCCCAGCTTAACCTTCACCTCCATATCCACCTTCTTGAACATCAGTGTCGTGGCCATCATCATCACAATCACCACTTCCATTGCCTCAATTATCAAGATCACCACCATCATCGTCCCCATCATAATCGCTCTCGGATAAGACCGACTCGATGTTTGGCTGCTCTTCATCATTGTAAAGTTCGAGGTGCAATCCTGGTGATTTAAAGAAAGCCACATGCTGCGTCTGGGCCCATGTCAACATATCGTGAGTCTTGGTCACGTCTGAGTGCAAGTAATCGAAATACTTGCTCGTCATAGCCTTCCACCCGGTCTTCCAACTTGTGTATAATTGAAAATCATAATACAAGTAATTATTATACTAAAATATCATAGCTTATTAGATGATTTACTTAAAATAATTTCAAATGTGGTGGATTACACACTGGAGCATGATGCCTCCACTCTCTCTAGTTCTGCCTCGCGAGCCCTCTTCGCACCTTTGGCTTGTTGACCGGGAACTACCCTGTGTTCCTATCTCCCATTGACATCTTGCTTTTTTTTTGTGCTAGAACCAAGCTTCATCATAATAATCCATGTGTAGTGCCCGGTCCACTATTTACACCCCGCCTTCTTCAGCATGGCAGTGATCAGAGCGCCGTAGGGGAGATCCTTTTTCTTTGTGTTGGCGGCCTTGAGCATGAAGAGGATGATGGTGAACCCCGAGTTTATTTTTACCCCCTACATGATGTAGTAGAAGAGCATCAAGTATCCAATTGTCGGCTTGCAAGTGTTGCCACCCGTTGGCAAGACGTTTAAACAAATCCACTCGTACACTATACGTTGCTTGACGGTCAATACACTAATGCCATAGGACTCGGCTTTACCCGTATCACTACCAGAACTATGAAAATATTTCTTCACCATAGCAATGGGCATAGGGGTGTCCCCTTGCTTACTCCCGGCCAACAATGAGTGTGGTAAATTTCTAGGGGACCTTGGGGATCATCGGGTCTTAGTTTTTCCTGGGTGGTGTAAGGGTATCCTAGTGCTTCATTTATGCTATACTTAGTCACATTGACTTCTTTCCCATTAACCTTAGTCATGTCCCGGTTATTTTTACTTTGAACCAAGTTAGCATAAAATTGGATCACCTCATCCACATGCACAAGTTCCCCGATGCAAAGTAGTTTTGCTAGATGTTGTGTCCTTAAATGGGCAGGCAAATAGTCGACCCCTAAATAATCCGTGCTCGATTCTAATATGCTCTTGGAATTAATAACCTTTCTCTTACAAAATTCCACATACCTTTCTTCCGCTTATTCGTTGAAGAACTTCTTTAATTTACCAATCTCTGTGATGGGGCGATGGATTTGGTCGCTCGCCTTTAACTTCGAGGCCTTGCTCTTTGGCTCATGATTACTTGTTTGGGGGAAGAAATTGGGGAAGTGAGAAATTGGGAGTGAGTTTGTATTGAGGGTTTGGGAATTTGAATAGTTTCAATTTAGGTTTTTCAAAATCTACCAGTTTTTTTTTATATACAGGGGCAAATTCCGAGCTCGAAAACACATCTTACTATCACAGGAAACCCCCTCTATCACATGTTTTTCAGAAGGCTAGCACTAGTTTTTTGGGGTGTAAAAATCCGGTGCCTAAGTCGGGGGTGAAACAGTTTCACCAATTATTTCCGTTAGCAACGATTTTTGGTGCCGGTGTTAAATTTTCAGGGATTCAAAAACATGTCATTCCTATGTAAGCAGCCACGCACAGCTGCGTTCAGAGGAAGTAAAAGACCCAAAGGTAATAATTTAGTAGGGCATTAATTTAATAATAATATTAACTTCACAAAATTTAAAATATAAAAATAAAACCAAACAAAATGTATGATACAAAATTAATAATTTATGGGACTAAACATAACTATCCCAAACAAAACTGTCTATGCGACTAAACATAACTTTATCTTGAACTATGGGGTATATCATAACCATGGGGTATATCCTCATTGTTAGGGCTCAGGGCAGTAGTCCACGGAAACACAACTGTATACATAGAGCCTACGAAAAGGGATTGAATTGCACCTAGAAAATCAATCTTCTCGTGTCTCATCTACAATGCGCAATGCGCAGATTATACCATCCACAATGCAATAACAACAAGAAAGTAATACCAATAGAAAAGATGAAAATAGTTGAAGAGAATGAGATATGTAAGATACTACGATGAGGTCCTTGCATCCCCTGAAGTATACCATTGTGCAGCTAAGTTATTTGAATCAGATGCTTTCTCTCATCTTCCTTGCTCTCATGCTTCTTGAACTGCCTTGTGACTGTAGCATCTTTATCAACTTTTACATATTCAACTTAAATATTCGGATAGCATTAAAATATGTCCATAACTTTTCTATTAAGCCTGACTGGAAGCAGAATCACAGGTCAACAAGGGGAAAAAAGAGTAAAACAACAACACACAAAATTCAAAATTTAACTATTGTGATGACACGGAAAAATACATCACCTTATAACTTAATCACAGATAAGATGGTATAAATCATCAAGTTCAGAAAACCAAATAAGGGGGTATAAATCATCAAGTTCATAAAACCATACGATAAAAGAGAAAAGGGTATAGATCCAACCTTGATGAAGTGGAGAAATCTTTTTTATAAATTGGAGAAAAACATATATTGAGCTCTTGATGAAGTTCTTGAGAGCTCAAGGACAATATAGCAATACTGAGGGACCATAATGTTGGTAGCATATTCAACTTAATGTACTATCCAGCCCAGTTAGCAGAATAACTTAGTGCCTCTCAAAAGAATCAAACTAAACTTACAAGCTTATGGACATTCTGTTCATTTATATATTCTTGTTCCAACAAATTGGTTTGAGAGATAACTTGACCAAGTTCATTCTCAAGCTGCCTTCGGGCAACTTCTATTTCATTGGTGTCTGCAATCTCACTTATTCCTGAAAGTTTTAAGAGGTAACTAAATCACTACATCACTTTTACCAAATTGAAACTGTTCACATGTGTGAATAGTGTGCTTAGGTTGTCTGTAAGGAGTTTTCAAGTGCAAATGAAAATGTTAATTCTCATTTTACATGAGCATTTCATAATATTAATGATGCTCAAAAGCACTCTGACCAGTACCAGATATTGCTTTCTTGCAAGCTTCATTTGAATGGGTGATTATTGATCCTTGAAATTTTCTGCATTAAAACAATAGAGATTGTGGGAATTTCGTACAGTGGTAGGACTAATGCAATCAAGGACAGCCAATAAAATAACTGGTCATGGTGCTCTATGGTTTCTTTCCACTATCCCACATGGCATGCCTGACTTTCATACTCCGCAGGATGCTAGTGAATAAAGTTTAGGAGACATGGTTTATTTTCAGTAGTAAAATTAATACGATTTCAGCACCATTAAGCCTTTAATTCTCTGCAAATTGTAAAAGTCTTATATTATAAGCAAACGGCAAAAGGCTGGAGTAGTGAACTTCAAAGACAATTGGAGCTACACACCAGCAATTAATTTCTACACACTGTTGAAGGGAATTTTTGATGATCTTATTCATGTAAAAGATAGGTTTAAATAGAGTACAATACATAGGTAGAGAGAGTTATACTATGACTCTAATACCTATCTGAATATGGAATAATGATCAAATCGTATCTCCTTGATTTTCTATCCTAACACCCCCCCTCAAGCGAAGCGTCGGATGTTCCGAAACGCAAAGCTTGGAACGAAAGAACTCAAACAGAGAACGAGAGAGTCCTTTAGTGAAAATGTCAGCAACCTGTAATGAAGAAGACACATGACTAATGCGAAGCTTGCCAGAGGCAACCAACTCCCTGACAAAATGATAGTCAATGTCTATGTGTTTGGCCCGCTTGTGAGCAACAGGATTCTGGGCCAAAAAGATAGCGCTGTTGTTGTCACATAGCAGTAGAGGGGCGTGAAGCAGTGGAAAATGAAGATCACGAAGAAGATGAGAGAGCCAGACAACTTCAGCAGCAGTGTTGGCCAAAGCTCGGTATTCAGACTCGGAACTGGAACGAGAAACCGTGGGCTGCTTCTTGGCACTCCATGAAACTAAATTTCCACCGAGAAAGACGGCATACCCGTACGTGGATCGTCGAGTCTCAAGACAACGCGCCCAGTCAGCATCCGAGTACCCCATCACCTCAGAGGAACATGCAGCGCGAAAAGAGAGGCCAAAATGCAAAGTACCCCGAACATAGCGAAGGATGCGAGTGACAGCTGCAAAATGGTCATCACGAGGGTCTTGGAGATACTGACTGACAGAGTTAACGGCAAAGGCAAGATCTGGTCTAGTGATCGTGAGATACTGGAGGGCACCAACCAATGAGCGATAAAGAGTGGGATTAGTAAACTTCCCACTAGAAGAACTATGAAGCTGAGACTGTGGAACAAAGGGAGTAGAGACAGGAACAGCATCTGTCATCCCAGCGCGGCGAAGAATGTCGCGAGCATACTTTGCTTGCCCTAAAAACAAACCAGCGGGAGTAGACTCAACCTCCAAGCCTAGGAAATAGTGCAAAGAACCCAGATCTTTGATGGCAAACTCCCGATGAGTCCGAGTAATGAACTGGCGGATGGCAGACGAGTCATTACCCGTGAGGATAATGTCATCGACATAGACCAGTAGATACAATAAGGTAGTGCCCTGAGAGAATACGAACAAAGAGGTATCTGATGTGCTGCAAACAAACCCAAGGTGACGAAGATAAGTGCTGAACCGCTGAAACCATGCTCGAGGTGCCTGCTTGAGCCCATAGATGGCTTTGCGTAAGCAGCATACATAATCAGGGCGAGAGGGATCCTTATAACCAACCGGTTGAGCCATGTAGACAGGGGCATCAAGAATGCCATTTAGAAAGGCATTTTTGACATCAAGTTGATGAAGAGGCCATCGACGCATGGTAGCAATGGCAAGCACAATACGAACCGTAGATGCCTTGACAACAGGACTAAAGGTATGATCAAAGTCAAATCCCGATATCTGAGAGAAGCCCTGAGCAACAAGACGAGTTTTATACCGATCAATGCTTCCATCAGGGCGATACTTAAGGCAATATACCCATTTAGAGCCAACAACATTCACTCCTGAGGGCCGGGGCACTAAATCCCAGGTGTGCTGGTGATGTAGAGCAGCCATTTCCTCATCCATGGCAGAAGCCCATCGTGGATCTCGAATAGTTGCACGATAGTCACGAGACTCAGACTGGGCAACCAAAGCAGCATGAAGACCAGTGACTACATAATCCGAAAAGGAGCGAGAGCGCCGAGAGCTATCCATGGTTCTAGTAGTCATACGATGAGTACGAGCCGGGGCTGGATCAGGAGAGGCAACAGAGAAGGGTGTCCCTGGTGATGAAGTATGTGTCGGGGCAGCAAGATCACTGATCGGAGAAGGTGAAATGACTGGAGCAGCTGTAGACAGACCCGAAGAATCATTATCCGGGCAAACACGACAAGGGGACTGAGGAGGGGAGATCTCAGTAGATGAAGTGTCGGAAGTGTCAGGGTCCAGAAACATGGATACGTCCAAAGAAGATGAAGTTGTTCCAGAGGTACCATCAGCAACAAATGAATAATGGAGTTCGTCGAATTGATCATGACGAGTAATGTAGACATGACCACTAGAGGGATCAAGACAGCGGAAACCCTTATACTGAGAGCTGTAGCCAAGAAAAACGCATGGGAGACTCCGTGGGGATAACTTGTGTGCTGCATAGGGGCGGGTAAAAGGATATACTCGACAACCAAATGGATGGAAGTTAGAGTAAATTGGAGGACGCCCAAAAAGAAGACCATAAGGAGTCTTGCCATGAAGCACCGGTGTCGGAAGACGGTTAATTGTGTAAACCGCAGTGGCAAAGGCATCATCCCAATAGGATAGGGGCAACCGAGACTGAAAAAGCATGGTCAATGCCATTTCCACAATATGCCGATGTTTGCGTTCAGCACGCCCATTTTGCTCAGGCGTGTAGGGACACGATATCTGGTGGTGAATGCCCTTAGTGGCAAAATGCGTCCGAAGACGAGTATTAAGAAACTCAGTGCCACCGTCACTCTGAAATTTCTTAATACGAGAGGAAAATTGATTTTCAACAAAGGCCTCAAACTGCATATACACATCAACAAATTCGGACTTGTGACGAAGAGGATAAAGCCACGAAAATCTCGAGAAGTCATCAACAAAAATAGCATAATACGCAAACCCATTTCCAGATAAAACTGGGGCAGGACCCCACAAATCACAGTGAACCAAGTCAAGAACATGCAAGACACGTTTAGGATTTTCAACAAAAGACTGCCTATGACCCTTTGCCATAACACAAAAGGCACAAGTACGGGGTTTAGGCAGTAAAGATGAAACAGATAAAAGTCCAGAACTACTCAAAATGGAAATAATACTATGGGGTACATGACCTAGTCGAGCATGCCAAAGCTCAAATGACGCCCGTCCCTTGTTATTCTGAATGAAAGACACCAACGCAGCTTCACCCCGATCTAGTACATATAGTCCATCCTCACTGTGGCCTCTGCCCACGATTTCCTTGGTAACTTTGTTATGAATAATGAATGATCGATCATCAAAGGAAATTAGAACACCCAAATCACGAGTCAATTTACTGATAGAAAACAGACTTTTTGAAATGCTCGGAACAACCAATACATCAAATAATTGTAAAGTAGGCGTAAATTGGGAATCACCAATATGAGAAATTGAAATACGATCACCATAACCAACAGAAACACAAGAGTTACCGGTGTATGGAGTGACACTCTCCAAGGAAGAAGCAGTGGAACTCATATGGCTGGTGGCGCTAGAATCAATGTACCAGTCAGATGTGCGAGAACTAGGCTCCAACTGTAGTGTTTGGAAAGACTCTGTAATGTGAGCATATTCAGAACTTCGAGGAGCAAAACACATTGATAACAAGATGAGGCAGCATGTCCATTCCTTTCACACAATTGGCATTGAATGGTATTTCCGCGACCACAAAAACCAGCAGAATTTTGCCAGAAACGTCTACCACCATGGTGACAACCACGGGCTGCGTGTGGTGTAGATGCGCCGCTACATCTTCTTAGAGCATGGTCCCACACACAGTTTTCAGTAGTCGACGCATGTTCGCATGCGGGGCCTCCTTCCTCGCAAACTGAAGCAACAAATGCTGCAGGTCAAAGTTGCGACGACGATGGTGTCCCAAAGCCATTCAGGTTGCACAAAAAGGTTTCATAATTTTTCAGCTTGGGACACAATATCAATGTACTCCGGCAAAGGAAGGAAATTCAAAATGGGTGCGCTAAACTCCTTGAATTGAGTTCTGAGGGAAGTGAGAAACCAAAGTACTTGATCTGCATTAGAGGCCGCTGAACCCATCACATCGAGCTTGTCGAAAATGGATTTGAAATGGAGATGAATTTCGTGCACCGTACCTGTTCGATGAATTGTCAGAACCTGAACACGGAGGTTCACAATGCTGGACTGGCTCCGATTTTGGAGACGGCACGGAGAGTTTCCCAGATTTGGCGTTAAGTCTTGTAACCTACAACCTCAGCCATGACTTTCGACGAGAGAGAGGAGAAAATAAGGCTACAGAGGGCCTTGTCTTTGGCAACCCATTCAGCATGAGCTACAACGGCAGTAGCAGCGGCAGCTTCGTCTTCTTTCTACTTACTGGGAGAAGCATTGACGATGGTGGAAAAAGAAGCCGAGGCACAGATGGGCAGAGACGAACATGCATGGGTGAGAGCCATCAAGAAATGTGAGTAAATTTTGCGAACCAAGGACATGTTCAACCTGGGTTTGCCAAAGCATGAAGTTATCTGACGAAATTTTGATGTTGAGCATGTGAATCAGCGCGCTGTACGAGAGTTTTCGATCATTTTATGCCATTGATAGTTGCAGACAAAAAAGAACAGAACTGGAGGGAAAATATGACAACACACAAGGTCTGACTATTTTTCGTTGTAGCTTGTTGTTACTGATGCCAAACAATGGAAACAATGGAACACATGTTATACTTGTGAAATAAGACAAAAGCAAGGGATTTTGAAGCACTCGGAGGAAAGAAATTTGAGGGAGAAGAGAGCAGCCAAGGTGCTGCGAAAAGGAGGAAAAAATATCTTAGAATCGGTTAGTGCTCTGATACCATGTTTAAGGTAAATATCAATGATATTATTCATATGAAAGACAAGTTTAAATAGAGTACAAAACATGGATAGAAAGAATTTGACTATGACTCTAATACCTATCTAAATATGGAATGACAATCATATCATATTTTCATATCTTCTATCCTAACAATCATAATTCGTACCATTACCTTACACTATTCTATCTCATAGAAATTGCTAATTTAGCACAATTTCATATTGCACTACATAGATTGACATGAATATTTCACATTGGTGGAGAATACCCGATGGATATAAAACAAACTAGGAAATAAATATGTTATATAAATAGCACTTGGCATTAGCATTTGTATTTGCGTGCTTCGGTATACCCTCAGCACAAATTTAGCACATACTTGATTCATCAGTAGAAAACAATGTAAGAAAATATTCGAGTCAATTTTATTTATGTTCACTGAATATGTAATTAATTGTATTTGTATTCAAAATTTTACTAAACAAAAGACTAAATATGGTTTGCCGACTTAACTTAATCAATCACGTTACAACACGATTAAACAGCTCGAACACGATAAGAAATAAAAGGCACAAACTACGTGGGCGGGTTATGGACTGACTTTTATTTTGACAATGTGGAACAAGACGACACGAAGAACGATAGGCACGAGTACGAGAGTGGACCTTAAATATATCAAGCAAGAATGTACGGCACGAGCACGACACGAAACCAACTCTAACCGCACCAATGCGGATTGTGAAATAATAGTTGTTTCCCCATCCTAAAATTTTCATGTAAAAGTCAAACAACAAGCATATTATATAAACTATAGGATAAGTATATAATAAAACAAGAAAATGTAATATCTCAAAAATAAATAAATAATAATATATATAATATAAACCAGGAGGAGAAAACGTCTACAGTCTATATTGACACGTAAATATAATTTGCAGAGTGACAGAGGCAGAATTAGTTTGTAAATTGTTGTTCTTGCTGATCACCTACCGCCATATTTTTGTAGAGACGATAGAAAAGTTTTTGAAGAGAGCACCCTAAATCCCCTTTAATAATATAATATAAACCAGAAGGAGACAACGTCGACAGTCTATAAATACACGTATATATAATTTACATAGTGACAGAGACAAAATTAGTTTGTAAATTGTTGTTCTTCCTGATCACCTATCGCCATATTTTTGCAGAGACAAAAGACAACATCCCAAACCCTCATTTAAACCTACCCACCCATCTACCCCACCCAAGCACAAAAATTGGTATGATTCCATCATTGTCGCTGGCTGCCGACGAATTTTTGCAGGCTGCCACCTCCACACCTCCAGCAGCTTGCCTCACTCTTAGAAAAGGTATAATTCACCTCTTTTCGCATTTTGGTTTTTTTCTTTTTCTTGAGGCAATTCATTCACATTATAATTAAATTTGTAATTTTTTTAGTGAATTAAAAATTTAGAAAAAATACAAACTTATCATAAACAAACAGTCACAAATTTAGCACATTTTAGCACAAATTTAGCACAAATTTGGCACATTTTTATTTCATTACTAGAAACTAAACAGTCACAAGGTGGAGGGCCTAGAAAATGGCAGGGATTATCCACTTACCAGACATGGAACATAGTGCTATAGTGCCATATTGCTTTATTACCATTTTTGGTGAGAAACAAATTAAGTTCCAGAGGAACACCTTTTCCAGTTTTCCGTTGTTTTTCTATTTTCTTGGGAAAAATATTTGCATTTTCCTTTTTTCCTTTTATGAGTTTCCTCAGCAAATATTTTTCTGTCAGCATTAAAAATTCTGATATAGAATAGTCATAATTCATCCCCGCACATTGGACGATTTTCTCTCAAGAAATTTCTATTACAATTTAGCACATTTTCACACGCAGACCGACCAGAATCCAAATAACCCAAGGCATGGACAATAGAGTTGTTGTACCAGTTAAAAATATTTACGGATTATTTTAACATCTACTAATGGACATCAAAGTTGGGTTGTACATTCTTACTTTTATTTTGACTTATTAATTCCATAGGAAATGTTACAGATTTAATTATAACTCCTAGAAATGGATCTTACGCATCTGTTTCAATATGTAAAATGTCAAAAAAAATTGAAAATAAAATATGGTAAGAAGCTAAAAGATTACATCTTCTGCAACAAAAGGTTCCTCAAGGCGATAGTATCCATGATACCTAGAATCACATAAGTCAAGTTAGTTGGGATCGAAATGTAGAATCTATCTTCAAATATGGCAGTGTGTGATTTCCCCCTCGACAGTTTCAACTTTTAATCACTGATGCTGCTTTCAATAAACAAAAAGAAGATGATTGTTGGGTTCAGATTGATAAGCTAAGAAGCAGACGGATGAAGAAGGAAGATGAATCTTACAATATTAATTTGGCTTTAATACCTCCCCAAGTGGAGTTTCTAGCAATCCTTCACTGTTTGGAGTGCAATATACAAAAGGGGAATATCCACTTATGGATTAGACTGATTCCAGAATTGCAGTAGATCTAATCAAGGAAGGAAAACGCCAAATACGGATTCAATGGATGAAGTAAATGAAGTTCTCAAAATCTAGTCGTTCTTTATTTCTGTAAAAAAATTCAAAGTGAACAGAGCAGAGATTTCATTGGCTTATGAGTTAGCCAAGTCCATACTCAGTTTTCTTTAAGTGATAATAATTGAGTGTGTTTAGATTTTAAAAAAACAATGTAATAAAATATTTGAGTCAATTTATTTATGTTTAGTGAATGTGTTAGTGCATTATATTTGTATTCAAAATTTGACTAAAAAAAGATTACATATGGTTAGCCGACTTAGCCCAATCAATAAATCACGCACGACACGATTCCATATGTGGCTCGAACATGACACGACACGAAAGACACAAAGTACGTAGGCGGGTTGTGGGTTGACTTTTCGTTCGACAACACGGAATGAGATGACATGAAGCACAAGAGAGGACCCTAAATATATCAAGAACAAATGTAAGGCACGAGCAAGACACGAAACAAACTATAACCACACCAATGCGGATTATGAAATAATAGATATTTTTGCATTCTAAAATCTTCGTGTAAAAGTCAAACAAGTGTATTCTATAGAGCGTATGATAAGTATATAATTAAACAAGAAAAATTAATATCCTCAAATATAAAATTTGACCCCTCTTCTTGGGCTCTTCGCTCGTTGCTGTCGCTACATTGTCACTGCCGTCTATCTACACGTTTTGCGGGCCCCCACCTCCACACCTCCATTTTTTTGTTTGCTCAGATTTTAGAGTAGGTATAATTTGATTTCTTTCTGTTTTATTACTTTGGTCTAGTTTAATTTTGTTTCAAAAAGGGGGGAGGGGGAATCTAATATTGAATAGTCATAATTCACACCAGCACTTTGCACGGTTTCATCTCTAGAAAACTCTATTACAGCTTAGTACATTTTCATATTGCACGCAAACCGACCAGAATCCCAATAACCAAAGGCGTGGAAAATAGAATGTTGTTGTACTAGTTAATACTTATTTGCGCATTATTGAAACACCTGATGATGTACTTCATAGTTGGTTGTACCTTTATAGTCTCATTTTGATTTATTAATTCCGAAGGAGGTGTTTGTGATTTAATTACACCTTATCAAAATGGATATTAAGCATCCGTTTCAATATATAAAATATCAAATTCTTTGAAAAATAAACTCTTAAATTGTACTTAAAAGAGAATTATATCTTTTAATCTTCTAGAATCTTTTGTAGTCGACCTACAGAAATCTACTGCTTTCAACCCCGCCGGTTGCCCAAGAACTTCGTCGATTGCCAACTCCACACCTCCAGCGGCTTGCCTCAATCTTAGAAGGTATAATTCACTTCCTTTCTCTTTTAGGAATTTTTTCCTTTTATTTTAGATATTTCATTCATATGATAATTAAATTTATAATTCAATTGCTTTAGTGTATAATTTAATTTTGTTTTACATGAATGAAAAACAAAAGTTTGTCTCTTGAAATTCGATCTTTCCATAATTTATGGAAAAACCAAGATTTAAACTGCAAATTATAAAAAATCAAGATAAAATTTTCGGATTTCATTAATCGGGTTATAAACTTATAATTATTGTAAATTGCATAATAGTTTTTTTATTGTAGTTAAAACATTTTGTCTTTCTTTAATTCTATTTCAACTCCGTCTTTCCATAAATTTATGAAAAGATGATTTTTTTCAAAGATTTTGTCCTAATTTGTTTTTGAAAAATCTATCACAAAAAAATAGTAATTCGTACCATTACCTTACATTATTATTCTATGTCATAGAAATTGCTAATTTAGCACAATTTCATATTGAACTACACAGACTGACATGAATATTTAACCATTGGTCGAGTATACCCTATTGATATAAAACAAATTAGGAAATAGATATATTATATAAATAGCACTTGTCATTATCATTTGCATTTGCATTTGCGTGCTTGGGTATACTCTCAGCACAAATTTAGCACATACTTTTGAAAACAATGTAATAAAATATTTGAGTCAATTTTATTTATATTTTGTGAATATGTAATTTATTATATTTGTATTCAAAATTTTATTAAACAAAAGACTAAATATGGTTTGCCGACTTAACGTAATCAATCACGCACGACACGATTAAACATGTGGCTCGAACAGGTACGAAACAAAAGGCACAAACTATTTGGCCGGGTTATGGATTGACTTTTATTTTGACAACGTGGAACAAGACGAGCACGAGAGTGAGCATTAAATATATCAAGCACGAACGAGCACGGCACGAGCACGGCACAAGCACAACACGAAACCAACTCTAACTGCACCAATGCAAGTCATGAAGTAATAGATGTTTCCCCATTCTAAAATCTTCGTGTAAAAGTTAAACAACGAGCATATTATATAAACTATAGGATAACTATATAATAAACAAGAAAAAGTAATATCTAAAAAAATAAAATTAAAACCCCCTCTTCTCAGGCTCTCCGCTCGTTT
>JAULKM010160773.1:0-16437 GCA_032355605.1 Rubia tinctorum | reverse complement strand
CACGTTAGAATTAGAAAAGATAAGTATAGTTGTATGGTGTACTTTGTACTATATCTTTCTGATTAGTGGATTTATTCAGAACTGGGCTAGGCCCTGCAGACGTAGGTGGATTTCACCGAACTACGTAACCAAGTTGTGTGTCTTGTATTTATTTACTCTACATACTTGGTTAAATTAAGACTACGTTGGAACACAGGTTAACTAGATAACGCCTAAAAATGGTAAAACCAGTTTTTCAGAATGTTATTACCAAAGTTAAATATCCATTTCATGCTGAGGTTCTTAACTATTCAGACATATACTAATTTCATTAGGAATTTTGATGGTACTATTATCTTTGAAATAGATTGCAACACTGCAGTCCAAATGATTAATGATTCCTCAACAGCCTATTGGAAATTCTATGATCTCATCCATTCAGTCCATTACACTTTATGAAAGAACCTCCTGATACATATTTTCAGGGAAGCCAATCATGTGGAAGATTCTATTGCTAAGATGTTTTCTCTTAACACTGATTTGGATATGATATTTTTCCACATGAGACCAAAGGACTGATAATTTTAGATAAGATGAACACCCCCGATATCAGGATTTCTTTGCAAAACCACTCTTTGAATGGATACTGCTGATATGAAGTTTTCCATTTAATAGGTCATCAATGCCAATTACTGCAGCCGAAGGAGAAATCTTTGTAGTTGTAATTACCACATCTCCAACACCAGCTTTAATCATTTGATCTTCACCAAATTTTTGTTTCATCATTTCTTGCTTGCTCTAAGCACTGGATATCAGTACTAACTCCAGCTCTACCTCTTTCTTCAGTTCCTACAGAAGGAATTTTTATCTCCTTTGGTTCTCATCAGACTCAACTCCTAAGCATTTTGATTTCTCAAGGCTTCACAGGCTTTAGGTTAAAACCCCCCAGAAATTTGAAGTCACACAGATCATCATGGAATCAGAATTCTGGACTGCAACCTCTAAACCTGAGTGCAATTTTTGCCACCACAAGTTTTGAAACTATTTTTTACCTTTAGAAGAACTCTTTCGTATGCAAACATTACTAATATAAATATCTTGTTTCTATTAGTAATTTTTGTAAACATTTTTAGATCAAATAAGTGTTTACATCTAATCCATGGTATTATAATGTCCAACCAAACTATAGTCAACATGGGGAGGAGGTAAATAGATTTGGAACACTTCACAAAACTCATGTCATTTACTCTCTTTGTATTATATAACTTCTAAGATGTACATCTCTAATTTTTTCATAAGGTTCAGGATGCCTAATAAAAGCTCTCCATATCCCTTAGAGGTGGGTTTATCTTTTTAAAAACAATGTGTATCACAGTTACAATACCTCAATCTACTACCATCATTGCGAATGACCTTCTACTCTAAAGTTCTTACGAGCGATCTACAATGAAACTAAAAAAATAGGATCTAGATGCTCATAAGGATGTAGCATCTATTAGGTCTAAATAAATCTACAAAACGAGGGATTCAGACAAGAAAATCAACAAATTCTATCTAAACCCCTTGTGATGCAAACCCAACAAAACCTAGCAATCAACCATACAAAAAATACTAATAATTGTGCTAAATGAATTGGTTAACATGCTTTTAGGTGCAGATAAAAAACCATGGACGTCGTGGAAATGAGCACCTCCATGGATGCTGTGACACACCTCCATGGCACACCGTTTACAACTGGTGTGTACACTCCATGGAAGCCAGCGAAGAAACTAGTGGGTGCGCTGGAAGGGGCTCTCTTTTAAAAGGGGGTTTTTTTGATCGAGTTTCTCCAGGAGAAGATGGGAATGGGGTTTAGGGGATTGGGAATGGTGGGAATTGGATGGAGGGCGCCTCCATATATGGTGGTCGGCAGTGCCCCCCCTAAGAGAGGAAGCGGAGTTTACTTGGGTTTTCTAGAGAAGGATGAGTGTTTTTGAGAGAGGTTTTTTTTAATTGCTTTTTCATTCCTTGTAGCTGTGAAGAACAAAATTCATAAGTCAACATTCCCTTCTTGTAATTAAATTAGGATAATAAACATTCATCTATATGGAACCTAAAATAGGGGAAACATTTGGTAGTTTGGTTGTTGGTAGACCAAGGGCTTATCTGCAATTATTGCAGGGTGTTTTGGTGGTTATTGCATTCTGAAGGGATGAAAGAAATTAAATTATTTCTGCCTGTCTTTTTCTTTCCTTCTCGACCCAGGAGATCTGTCAGAATCTATCAAATCCTACCTTCACTCCTGAAATCATGGTAATTGTTAGTTTCTGTCCCATCTGACAAAAAACACGAGGTCCATGTCACTCTCAATCGAGCCGCTGTTTCGTTGTTCCTCTCATGTATCTGAATTCAGTTCATTTTCTTTCTGCCTCATCGGTTTTTCTTCTGCTGCTTGTCATTCTTCATTCGTTGCCGCCAATTTTGAATGTTGTTTTGGTCAATTTACTTGGTTTTTTCATTTTCGTCAAGGTTAGTTGTTGGGTTCAATTCCAATCTTCACCTTCCGTTACTCTTTCACTGAAGGATGGTGATGGTCATTCCTCCCCTCTGTGTTATGCCTTTACAGTTAATGGATCGTCCCAGTAAAAAGAGAAAGACTTACTCTGAAATCTCCATGGAAGAGGAGACAAGCATGCTTGCTGAACGAAGGCTTGCTTATGACAACAAAACAAAGCATGCACTTGAAAGAGCCAGTTCCACGGATGCCTCATTCAACAATCATGGGTTGGAAGATTCCCTCAAGACATTATATGTTGGTTAGTTTGAAGTTTACTTTCTGTTAATTTTTGGGTTGTTGTGTATGATTTACTGAATTAGGTTATCTATTGGTTTGTTTCAGGTTTACCTTTTGTTTATATTTATTGGTTGGTCTCTATGATTAACAAAATTTTAATGTTATTTTCTTCCTTTCCAAAGCTGTTTTTTAAAATTGTGTCATGTACTACTCTCTGAATGTGGCTCTGGTTAAGAAAGCATGAATTATGCAAATGTTGTTCAGTTAGATCTTGCTTCTTTTGTTTCTTTATCATTAAAAATTTCTGGAGTAAATTTGACATTAGGAAACTTGCCTATAGCTGGAAGTTTTACTGACTGAAGATTGTTGTAGGCAAAACTAAAGAGAGTAAAGGGAGGAAGTCTTATGCTCAAATTCCCATCGAGGAAAAAGGCGAGAATGCTTGCTGAGCGGAGGGCTGCTTATGCCAAAAAAAAACACTTGAAAGAGGCAGTTTCACGGATGTCTCTTCGAACAATTATGGGTTGCAAGATTCCCCTGCCAGCTTATCTGCTGGTTACTTTGCAATTTTTCTCTTTTTCTATATATTTTTTAATGTTTGATTCACTGAATTAGCTTACCTCTTGGTTAGTTTGAGGTTTAGTTTCTGTTTAGATTAATTGGTTGGTCTGGATGATTAACAACATTTTAATGTTTTCCTCTTCCTCTCTCAAGCTATGTTTGTTTTTTTTGGTGTGCTTTCCTTCTGTCTGAAACTGTCTTTGGTTAAGGAAGCATAAATTCATTGAACACTGTTTAGTTAGGTCCTGCTTCTTTTGTTTTTTAAAATTACTAATATACACTGGCGTAAATTTTACATTAACAAAGTTACCTGCATATGGAAGTTTAATTTGCTGAAAAATGCTGCAGAGGAAGCTGAAGATAGTAAAAGGAGGAGAGCTTATGCTGCAATTTCCATCGAGTAAAAGGCAAGAATGCTTGCTAAACGGAGGGTTGCTTATGCCCAGAAAAGAAAAGCTGCACTTGAAATAGGCATTTCCCCGGATTTGTCATTGACCAATCATGGGTTGGAAGATTCCCTCCCGAGCTTATCTCTTAGTTAGTGTGAAGTGCAGTTCTTGTTTTTTTGTTAGTTGTGTATCATTCACAGAATTAGATTACCTATTGCTTAGTTTGAGGTTTAGCATCTGTTTAAATTAATTGATTGGCCTCTACGATTAACACAACTTTAATGTTTTTCTTTCCCTCTCAGAATCTGTCTCTGTTTTTTCTCTCTGCTTTCGTAGTCTTCGAATCTCTCTTGGGTTAAGGAAACTTGAATTCGTGAAATGGCGTTTAGTTAGGTTGCTGCCCTTTTGTTTGTTAGTTACAAATATATGCTAATGTAGATTTGCCATTAATAAACCTGGGTGGATTTGGGCCTGAAGAATTTTGTAGAGAAAAGTGCAGATTCAACTGCTGGATAAAATTAGCTGTGAAAGCATTACAAATGAAATTCAAGTTTGCTGCCTCAAATCGCCTTATTGGCCTGGCAGGATTCCTTCTGTCTGAAACTGTCTTTGGTTAAGGAAGCATAAATTCACTAAGCGTGTTTAGTTAGGTCCTACTTCATTTGTTTTTTTACTGATATACGCTGACATAAATTTTACATTAACCAAGTTACCTACATCTGGAAGTTTAACTGGCTGAAAAATGCTGCAGAGGAAGCTGAAGATAGTAAAAGGAGGAGGGCTTATGCTGCAATTCCTATCGAGGAAAAGGCGAGAATGCTTGCTGAACGGAGGATTGCTTATGCCAAGAAAAAAAGGCAGCACTTGAAATAGGCAATTCCACGGATTTGTCATTGACCAAACATAGGTTGGAAGATTCCCTCCCGAGCTTATCTCTTGGTTAGTGTGAAGTGTAGTTCTTGTTTTTTGGGTAGTTGTGTATGATTCATAGAATTAGATTACCTATTGGTTAGTTTTAGGTTTAGCTTAATTGGTTGGCCTCTATGATTAACACAACTTTAATGTTTTTTCTCCCTCTCAGAATCTGTCTTTGTTTTTTCTCTCTGGTTTCGTAGTCTTTGAATCTGTCTTGGGTTAAGGAAGCTTAAATTCGTGAAACGGCGTTTAGTTAGGTTTTTACACTTTTGTTTGTTAGTTACAAATATATGCTAACGTAGATTTTCTATTAATAAACCTGGGTGGATTTGGGATTGAAGAATTTTGTAGAGGAAAGTGAAGATTGAACTACAGGATAAAATTAGCTGTGGAAGAATTACAAATGAAATTAAGATTTGCTGCCTCAAATCGCCTTATTGGCCTGGCAGGATTATTACAGATTCATTTGTTGGGGACCTACTTTGGGTAGATTTTAATTACCCAAACTGAACGAATTCCCTCAAATATTCACCCAAAATGCCTTTAAGACCCGACAAGTTACACATGTAGAACAACTCAAGATTTATAGTCTCTGGCCAATTGAGGCACATTATGTTATGCTTTGGTTGATTTTATACTACATGCCACATGTAGTTAAGAGCTGGGTTCATGTGGAGGCATACATTTATACAAAGGAGCAGAATGTGATTATGCCTCGTTATATAAAAAAAATGGAAAGTTTTGCTGTTTGAATGTAATAAAGCAGAGCTAACAAATAGTCAATTTAGCCTGTTTTTTTTCTAATTGACTTTCATTACGGAGTTGAATTTACCCTTTTTAGTTACTATTTAATATACTTCTTCTATTTGCTTGCTTAGTCTTTTTATAGATCTCCTCAGCCTATGTTCTTTTTCATATTTTTTCAATTTTACCAAACCTTTATGGAGCGCGTGGCATCACTTTTGTCTACATATGGTAGATATAGTTAGAATACGTTGTCCATTTCTTTTGTTTTGCAGCAGTTGAAAGGAGGTTTCTAAGCCCTCCTCCACGGTAAAAAAAAAAGACAATCTAATGTCTATAATGTACCATTTCGTGAATAATCGCATCAACTACAGTAAATTAAATAACCTTACATGTAATCCATTGAAAGTTGAGTACCATTGAATACCACATGCGGCATTAGATGTTGCACGTGGTTAAAAGCTGGCCTCATCTTCACCTACATGTCCATACAAGCCACCGGAATGTAAGTAGGCCAGTTTGTATAAAGTATATGGGAAGTCTTGGTATTTGAGTGACCTTAGGCAGAGTTAACGAATAGTAAAGCAAGGGTGTTTTTTTACCACTGTTGCTGATTTCCATCATGGTGTTGAATTTGCTTTTCCCAGAAACTGTATACTTCGATTTCTGCTTTATTTATTTTTCATTTTGCCACAGAAAACTGCAATAAATAGATTAGTTATATGTTTATCGACTTTAATATACTAAGTATATCTTGCGTATACATTCTCTGTTTTTATTTCCAGTGTTTGTTACCAACTATTCCTTTGTATGAAATCTGGTTATATGTCATGTATATGGGTTGCATTGATTATGCTGTTTACCTTTTCCTTTATTTCATGAGGCACTATTTATTTCATGCCATATAGATTAAAATCCTTTGCATCGCAATATGTTAGGTCATATGTTTTCTCATGTCCATAGTTAATTTTCCTAGAATTTTGCTAGGGGGGTCATTCATGAAAGGATGATAATGTACAAATAACCTTCAACTGACCGAGTTTCTAGAAGCACTGTCTATATTTAGACAGGCTTTAAGCTCAGCCAACTAAAATCCATTTCGTTGGCTGAAAATAGTACCTCAGCCTCATTTGTGAGAGGCCATATTGTGATAAATTTTAGCAGAAAGATTTAGCAAACTTGATGTAGCAAACGAAGGAAATCTTTTAAAGAAGTAAGAAACTGATCATGTAGATGAGTTGAAGATTATCATCCTGTCAAGAATTGAGGATGATTATGTTAAGACTTGTCTTTTTTTTATTACATCCTTCATGTACTTAAGAACAGTTTTCATCTGGAGCCATGCATTTACCTAAATTGACAGGAAATTTTTTTTAACCCAACTTTTTTACAGCAATGGGAACTGTTGCTATTTTTATTAGCCTATATGGGGAATGCTTAGAGTTAATTTAGGCTGTTGGTTTCGTAGGTGTTAACGCTTTGCGTGATGAAATCATTTTTCCTTCCAATCTCACTGTCTAATATCATTTCTCCAATAGATGGATCCTTTGGTTTGCAGTGAAGACTGGAGTAAATGGATGAGTCATATGTTGCTTGCTTTTAATGTGCAAATTAGAAGTTGTATATAGATTTATTCTTTACATTGTTGGTGTCTGTATGCGATTATTCGTTCATATCAATTCTGATTGTGTATTATGTTTTGTTTGTCACATTGAATATGTTATTTTTTCTTTAAGTAATTTTATATTAATTATGCTGTATATATTAATCATCCCTTACAGTTGTCTATATGCAAGTCATTTTTGTTTGTCAGATAATATTGTTATGTTTTCTACCAATAATTATATTCTTTTGCAGTTTTAAAATGAGTCTTTAAATGACCACTTTAGGTATGATTGTACTGTAACTTTGTCTCCTTTAGTGAATTGTAAGCACCAGAGGAGGTTTGTATTGCCAATGAAGTGGGTACTGGAATTTCTTCCGATGTGACTAAATTGGTAAAAACACTATTTAATATAGTAGCAAGTCTTCAAGTTAATAGCAACTGATTGATTCATTCAAATGTTGTCTTGGGTTGAAATTGAATCTTTTCTTATTTCTTTCTCCTTTGGTCACTGGCTTATTAAATTGTTCATTGGCATCGTTAGCTAGCCAGTCTACCAAGGTTAGGGATTTTATCTGCAGGCTCTCCATTAATAAATGAATGTAGAGCATGTCTCAGGGAATCGACACTTAGTAATAATTCAGCCTATGATGAATTATGACTTCCAATCAAAAAAGATTTATTTGTTACATCATTATATAAGACTGAATGGAAAATTTCAGGTTTCATCCAACAATTTTTTTTACAGTTAATTGTACCGTGTCTTTGCTGCTAAGGATTATCATACATTTTTTCTTTTACAGTGTAATGAAACTTTCAGGTTATGTGAGTCCCAATATATTTACTAACTTCATAGGTGAATTGGATTATGTGACTACTAATATTTCTACTGCCTTGATAGACAAATTGCATAGTTTTAGTTGTGCCAAGCAATTTGTGTAAATGAATTGTAAATGTCAAAGGAAAATTGAATTACCAGTGTAATGAATGTTGGCAATCCTTCTCGTCTGTCTGAATTGGTAAAATAGGGGAAAATGTTAAAATAGTAACAAGTCTTCAAATTTGCATGTTTTAATATTTCAATAGATATTTTAGAAAGTTAGTTCCTGCCTTTAATATGAGCAACAGAAGAGTAAAAAAATGTCATCGTCAACACCAGCGAAAAACATCTTTACACAATTACAAGTAGGCGAAAATTGTTGTTAGACTTCTATGTCAAGCTTAAATGTTTGAAGCTTTGCAGAGATTAGTTGTTTCTCTCTGTAAATGAAATTTTCATGGTTCAGCAAATTTAAACTTCTTCGTGTCATTGGGGTTCCTATGATGAGCTGTCTCATTTGTATAAACCTGCTCGATACAATCTAGGTGTGTGTGTGTGTTACTTTCAGCCAGTTATCTGAGGAATGTAAAAAAATATTTTCTACTTGTTGAAAATGTTTATACAAATTTTAACTATTCTACTTTCCAAATGGGTTTATGTGTTGAATTTCTCCAGTAAAGTAAAAAAATAATTTTCTTACATGAATGATGCAGTTGGCTCTCTGTTTTGTCTTGTTATTAAGAGGCAGAGAAAGAGGTGTAATTATAGTAAATATAGCTCATTCTCATTTACATGTAGTATTTTCTTCCTTTCATAGTAGTCTATTCGGACCCATTATTTCTCCCCGCAGTAATGTTCAAAGTCAGAATATAGGCCATTTCTGGAGTAAGAAATTCTCCATTTAACCTCACAATGTGGTTTTCCTATTATGATGGTTTAAACTTTGCACCTGATTGATTGGTTTGCCTGATGTTTTGCCTTCAAATTTGATATTTTCTTATTAGTCTCGTCATTGGTGACTGCTATTGTCTTTGTACATTTATTCGTTTCTATTAATTCTTATTAAGTCTTATGTATGTTGGTGACATTGAATATATTTTTTATGTTTTACTTCATTTTATATTAATTATATTGTACGTATCAATCTGCCTCTATAGTTGTTTATTAATGTAATGAACAAGTGTGTTGAAATAGTTGCTATATATTACTCAAGGCTGTACCTTTGTGTCACACCGTTCTGCTGATAAATGCTGTCGGACCTGAAATTGTTAAAGTGTTTGTTTAATTCCTAGGATTAATTATTTATGTAAGAATAGCTGGAAATTTCATGTTGTAGCTTTTATGAGTTTACATTTTAGATACGGAATAGGATTTCATCCAATTTTTAAAATTTGATTTGCCCCTTTTGAAGCATGATGAAAAATAAAAGTAAATCGTTAAAACATATAAATAGCCCGAGTGGAAACAGTTAGCTGTGTAAGAAAGTTAGATGTAGATTAAAACTGTCAGTGTAAAGGGTTTAATCAGATTTCATCGGTTGAATCTTTCAAGTTACATCTGCCTAACAAAATGAAAATTGTTTTTAAAACCTCCATCGTATTCTTTTGATTTCAGATGTTGTGCCACTGTAAGTCACAAATTTGTAGGAAAGACTAAAAACTTTTGAATGCTTATTCATCAACCTGAACGTATATAATTTAAAAGGATTAACCTAAAGTAGTCAATTTGTTGGGAGCTGATTAGTAATAGTTCTTTACACCATTATGTTAACTACTCTTTTATACTTTGAACTTTGCCTTTCCTGGAATCCTAATTTGTAGCCTTTAAAGTTGGCAACGTTCTTTGCTCTTCTCAGAAAGCAAAATCTTGAGAAGAGTTTGGAGATGAGGATGAAGCTTTATATCACTATAAGAGCTAGGCCTATTTTGTATATTTAATCTGGTCTTGGTAAATCTCCTGAATGCCAATTAACATGATCCTTATCTTTCATCACCAGCACAACAAATAGATAGATATGTTTTATAAAAAATATGGGAATTGAGTGACTTCTGTATGACCTGTAAATCTAATAGGATATGGAAACTTTATTGTTGATGATGTTAAGTAAAATTAGGTTATGTTTTTCCATGCTCCAAGAATCTGGGATATTGGGTGTCAAATCTATTTTAACTCATAAAATTTAGGTTTATATTTCATAACGTAAGTATGTACAGCAGTGATGACAACATTTAAATCTCCTTACTAGAAAAGGTACAAAGGAACAATAACTATGTTTAAGTCTATTATTTCCTGCTATTTCTATTCTTGTATCATTAACACCCTTTTCTGATTATGTATTTCGCGTATGGACATCTTTTATATTGATCGTATGGAGACATAAATGAAATTAAATTCAGTATTTTCAGCATTTTTAAATTTTCAGCTACATTTTAGGTTGTTTTGCCTTCTTACATTGCTAGGAGAATAAGCAACTGACCACATATGTTGTATTTTAATGTGAGGCAAAATAATTGGTTAGATTTTTTATTTTTTTTATTTCAGTATTGTCTGACTTCTCGTTTTACATTTTTCTCCCTGGGTGTTGTTCCACTTTCAGAGCCTCCATCAGCTCTCATTTTCCAAATTGAAGAGTTACTTATTGTTGCCCTCTTCTTCCATTTTTAGGAAATGTTTATGATAGTAGTTATCCTATTCGAGAGATCCAATCTCTCAGTTTTTCAGCCCCAGCGATAATGGCCGCTATCGAGCTATCCTCTATTCATGGTGATGTACTTGATCAGCGTCTTTTTTATGAGCGGCAATGTGTTTTGAGTCAGGCATTGTTGCCTCAGCCTAGTGCTGCAAGATTGTCCGAATTCCCTAGCTATGATTCATATTTTCGTTCGTAGTTGTTTAGCCTCTAGGTTATTTCTATTTTAGTACAAACAGTTCTTACTTAATCTGTCTTCAAATCGAAAAGTATACAAATGTAGCTGAAACTGCTTGCTGTAATTTAAAGTGAGGAGAGATTAGGTTACTACCATAGGCATTCTCATTATTGTTTTCTCATGTTAGGCTCAGATACAATTTATGTCATGTTTACTTATTTACATTATCTGTTCGAATTTCTAGAGGTATAAATTTAACAACTGTTTGTTTGCCTTTTAAAAAACTCCTGTCAAATTAATAATCTAAATTTAGGTTAATAACTCATGATATAAGTTAATGTAATAGTTCAACTGACAATCAAACCCTCATGCAAGAAAGCTCACCAGGTGAAAAATAGTTATAGTTAACTCTATCATCTATTGCTATTTGTAGTTTCATATCATCAACACCATTATGCTCATTCTGGCTTTTAAATATGGAAAGGTTTTGTATTTCTTATATACACAGGTAAAAATTAAAAGTTAGCTTAGTCTTCTCATGGTCTTAATTTATAGGGTCAATACTTTGTTGTTTTCATTCCCCACAACATTAACAAATTAAGTAACTGAACATATATATATTAAATGATTAGTGCCAGTAAAAATAATAAGTTTGATTTGTTATGTAGTTATATATTCTTATTTTATCTCTGGCTTTCTATTATTTTCCCTAAATGTTATTTTATTCTGACACCCTCCATTATTTCTCGATTTGTAAAAGTTTAATGTTACTTGTTCTTGCCCATTTATTGATTCTTCATGAAGTATTTATAATGCCATTTCACTGTTTCAGAGGTCCAGCCTGTTACCTTTTCAATTCAGGTCATGCCGAAGAGTATGGAACCATCCTTTATTCAAGAGGCTTTAGTTCGTCGGCGTGTTTCTTATGACCAGCAATGTGATTATTCCGATTTACTCTTGTGTCAACCTCATGCTGCAGGTTTTTCTCATTTCCCTGACTATAATTAATCTTTACTTCCATAGTTGTTTACACTTTTACTAATTTCATTATTAGTTGTAACTATTATTCCACCCTATGTCCCCCCAACGGAAAATATACATGTAGAGATCAAGCTGGTACCTGTAAATTTGAATTTAGCCAAAAATCCAGTTAATGTAACGGTCCTTTTTTCCTTGAATTTTTCCCTTTGGATGGAATTAAATGTTTTCCATGTTCGACTCTCACCATCATATGGTAGTATTTTAAAGCCTAATTCATTATTTGCCCTGCTGTGAGTTGCACTCTGTTGTTAATGCTTTGGTTGATTTTTCTACACCTTTCTATTCTCAACATTTTTTTGGCTTCAGGTAGTTATGACCATGGATCTGATTTACATATAATAGATGACTTCTTTATTTTAGCATTTTCATTGTTCTTAAAATATGTCCTATAAATTTCCTATTTCCCCCATACATCTATTCATATTAACTATTTTATGTGTACAAGAGAAATTGCATTTGATGATCATCTACACATACACATCAGCAGTCAAATTCTGCTGTTAATTAATTGTCATTTGGTGCATTTTGCTGTTTTACTACCCTTGATTAAATATTTTTTCTTAACCTGTAAATTTATGTGTGATGTTGCGGTTGATTTTTTCAGCTCATCTTGCATGTCTTATTGGCTCTTTTATTAGGAAATAGAAAATTGCTATCTGGTTTTCCACTTTATTCTTTCTTATCATTTTCCTTTGTTGTTGCATATTTTATTAGGGAATAGAGTGACATCCTCTCGAGGGGAAAATTATTTTGCTATTAGTAACTCGGCGAGATTGCTCCCTGAGGTTAGTCCTTGTCTGCACTGTGGTGCTAAACGTTTTTATGCTGAACCTCAGAATTTCTGCTGCGCTTCTGGTGAAATTTATTTAGTATCCATACCTATGACTGGCTATATTCGTGCGTTACTCGTTGGGAAGGACGAAAAGTCGGTTCATTTCAGGAGATATATTAGGACGTATAATAATAACTTTGCCTTTACGACTTTCGCTGCGCATTATGATACTTCTCTGACGGCCAATGTTAGTGGTGTCTACACTTTTAAATTTCATGGCCAGATATATCATTTCCTCCAGCCTTTAAAATGCACCACTGACTACAGCCCCTCTGGCGCCCAACTCTATTTTTTTGACACTGATCATGAGTTAGAAGTACGCTGTGCATTATATGTTGCCTTTGAAACAGAAATAGTTAAGTTGTTAATGGAAGAATTTGCTTCAAACCCGTATTGCCAAGTTTTTAAGTCCTTACGAAACATTCCTTGTTTGGCATCGGGAAATTTTATCCTTAATGGTAACCCAAACCTTGATCAACGTGTATATAATCTTCCATCAGCATCTCAAGTGGCAGCTATTTATGTTGAACTCCCAGATCCACACACCAACCGTACTATACCTATCCAGGTCTATGATTCTCTCAATAAGGGATATGCCATTAAGCATTACTACGGATGTTATGATCCATTGCAGTACCCGATTTTATTTCTGAGAGGGCAAAGTGGTTGGAACCTAAATATTAAGAGGCTAAGGAGGAGAAATAGGGCAGGAGAAAATGATCTAATCAGTACATTAAATTTCCAGTCTCCTGAAGCATTAATTTCAGCTGAACAAACAGGTTTGCATAATCTGTTTTCCACTTCCTAGTGCATGATGAATTTAATTCCTTCTTCATTTCACTTCTTTGGTCTGGTCGTTCAATATTTATGCTCTTTTTTTCCCTCCAGTTGTAGGCAATGGAAAGAAAAATAATGACAATGTCACAGCTCGGGAATATTATTGCTATAAACTTCAAATGCGAGAGGAAGATCTGTCTATGCTGTTGCATACAGGCAGATTATTTCAACAGTATGTTGTTGATATGTACATAAAGCTTGAGACCAGCAGGTTAGAATTTCTCAGACATAAGCAATCCGATACACGAACTGAAATGTTGCGAGGTATTGTTGATGGTTTGGGGGATGGTTTGGATGTGGGTTCTGCACTAGGCCGTCGTGTTGTTTTGCCGGCTTCATTTATTGGTGGGCCTCGGGATATGAAACGTCGGTACCTTGATGCTATGGCTATAGTTCAAAAATTGGGGAAACCAGATATATTTTTAACAATGACCTGTAACCCCAATTGGATTGAAATACAGTCGAACTTGCTATATGGTGAGACAGCAAATGATCGACCTGATTTACTAGCCCGCATATTCAAAGCCAAAGTTGAGTTGTTGAAAGTCGACTTGCTTAAGAAGAAGTTGTTTGGAACAATTGAATCAATCAGTTATGTTATAGTATATCAAAAAAGAGGCTTGCCACATTTCCATATGCTTCTTATTCTAAAATCTGGCTCAAAGCCTTTAGGCCCTGAAGCATATGATAAAATAGTATTTGCTGAACTACCAGATCTTGAGTTGGAACCACACTTATATGAAGTCGTCTCTAAGCATATGATTCATGGTCCTTGTGGTGTTTATAATCCTAAAATCCCGTGTATGAAAAATGGAAGGTGCAAGTATGGTTATCCGAAAGAATACAGAAATTCAACTTGCCATGCTGAAGATGGCTACCCTCTGTACCGGCGTAGAAATGATGGTCGTACCGTTCGGATTAGAAACCTAGAGCTGGGAAACCAATGGGTAGTTGGGTACAATAAATATTTGTCGTCAACTTACGATTGTCATTTAAACGTAGAGATATGCTCAAGCATACGCCTCATACGTTATGTGCATAAATATTTATTTAAGGGCCCTGATAAGGTTTCCATTGGTAATGATACGGGTGTGGATTCCCAGGGTGTAGATGAGATTAAAAAATTCCAAGAAGCTAGATGGATAGGCCCTTCAGAACCAGCATGGCGTATTTACGGTTTTAAGCTCAACTATATGAATCCATCAGTCTACACACTTCAAGTTCATCTTCATGGTCACCAACTTCTCACCTTTGATAAGAATACTAGCTTGGAATCATTGGCGGATAACTCTTTCTTAGCAAGGACGACATTGACAGAATTTTTCAATACAAATAAATATGACCGAGCAGCAAAAAAACTAAGGCTACTTTACAAGGAATTTCCTGAATTTTATGTTTGGTCCGTTACATCAAGATCATGGTTTATAAGGAAGAAGAGAGATGTTATTGGCAGATTAGTCTCGGTAAGTCCGAGAGAAAGGGAAAGATATTATATGCGGTTGCTGCTTTGTCATGTAAGGGCTCCCACCTCTTTTGAGGACTTGTATACTGTTGATGGCCACAGACATAATTCTTACAGAGAAGCTGCAATCAGCCTAGGCTTGCTTAGCTCTGATAATTATATTGAAGAAGCCCTTGATGAAGCATGTGGGTTTCAAATGCCGACATCCTTAAGATCGTTATTTGCCATGCTCCTTGTTTTTTCTGTCCAAATGAGCCTAAAAGACTATGGAGGAAGTATAAATATGAACTTTGTGCTGATTTGAAGTATGCTGCGAGATTGAATGAGTATGATGACAAATTTATTGAGATGAGAGTTCTACAAATTATCAATGAATATTTATCTGACATGGGGAAAGACTTGAAAGATTTTGATCTAATGGTAGAGGCCTCAATGGATATGGCAGATAATTTTTTCACCAAAGAATATATGTGTGAGAGAAACATAAAAGTGGCCGAGGCAGATTTTCTACTAGCGCCTCAATTGAATATAGAGCAAAAATTAGCCTATCAAGCTATTATTGACAGTGTTTCATCACAAAATGGAGATTCTTTTTTTGTTGATGGCCCAGGGGGTACTGGTAAAACATTCCTGTACCGAGCCTTATTAGCAACTGTCAGATCTCAGGGTTTTATAGCTCTTGCTGTGGCCACTTCCGGTGTAGCAGCCTCTATTTTACCTGGTGGTAGGACAGCTCATTCACGTTTCAAACTCCCATTAAATGTAGATGACAGCCATGTTTGTTCGATCAGTAAACAAACTGGACTGGCTAAGTTGATAAGTGATGCAAAACTGATTATATGGGACGAAGCTACAATGGCGAGACGACAATCTTTAGAAGCTCTGAACTTGTTGTTACAGGATTTAATGGATTCAACAGTTGTTTTTGGTGGGAAGGTGGTCGTACTTGGTGGTGATTTCAGGCAGACCTTACCTGTCATTCCATTGGCCTCAAGGGAAGAAACTGTTCAATCATCAATTCTTTACTCGACGGTCTGGCCCATGCTGAAAAAATTCAAATTGCAAGTCAATATACGGGCCATTGGTGATTCTGTTTTTGCTAAATATTTACTTGGGATCGGGGAGGGAAGCGAACCCATAAATGAATTAGAGGAAGTCTCTTTGCCAAGCAACATTGTCATTCCTTACATTGGAAGGGATGCATCCTTAAATAGGTAAGTTATATAATATATTTTCCATTAATCTTGTTCTACATAATTGCCTGACTTTAAAACATTTTACAGTCTCATAGGTTGCGTCTTCTCCAGCGTTCAGCATTATTTTTCTGATCCTCTGACTATGGTAGGTAGATGCATACTGGCAACCACCAATGACTCTGTCGATAGAATAAACCAGTATCTTATTGAGATCTTCCCTGGAGGTGAAACTATTTATACTAGCACAGACCGTACCCTGATAGAGAAATATCAAACTAACTATGAAGATTTGCTGAATAGCTTAAATCCAAAAGGCCTCCCACCACACAAGCTATTTCTGGAAAAAATTGCCCTATTATGCTTATTCGGAATCTGAATCCAAGTGAGGGTTTATGTAATGGGACACGTTTGGTCTGTC
>JAULKM010160744.1:0-16444 GCA_032355605.1 Rubia tinctorum | reverse complement strand
GTAACCATTAATCCTATGGCCTTTCCTTCGCGGGAACTTGCATCATATTGTTGTAGAGCCCGGAAATGTGGCTTCTGGGGCCATTTTTGGAAAGGCTCCGTAGACTCTACTGTCGACCACAATATTGGGTTCGCCTTCACAAAAGGTAGAGTATCAATTTGGGTGCTTTTCTCAATCTGCTTGCTTGCCACATCAGATTGCTCCGCATTGACCACAGCTTCCTGAGTGGGAATTTCCACATCTTTGACAACGTCATTTTCAGATGTCATAAGCTTTTCCACTATGGCTCTTTTTGCGGAGCTCCCTGAAGGTGAAGTAAGAGAAATTTTGCGAGGACGTCCCCTCCCTCTCTTGATCTTTTCTTGAGGATGATCAGTATGACCTTGAACAGCCCCATGCCCCAACCCCTCCTCACCATGGATTACAATGGCAGTACCCGTGCTCATCATCGGCCGCACATTATCATCATTACCCTGTGCGTCAGCACCGGATGCAGTTTCCTCTGCCCCTTTCTTGGAATTGGCAATCAATAAATCCTCCTCATGGACCTCTTTTCGTTTCCTCCTATATGTCTGGCGCAGAGAACCACCGCTACTCGGGTCTCCACCCAAAGGTTGATCCGACAGGGGGGTCTTGAGTGACTTGCTATGTTGATAAGAAGTGGCTTTTGCAGAATCCTCGACATCCCAATTCCCCTGATTCCAGTGCAAGTGAAGCCTCAACTCTGATTGACTGAATTGCTTCTCATGATCCATAGATTCCACAAGAACAATGAAACAGGAGTGTGGTACTAGCTGGGTAATTGTACCACACCACCAGGCAGAGTAAAGGAAGGCATCCACCTTGTCCCCCAAACGGAAAACATGGTCCTTAAGAGAGGGAGGGCAAGGCCTAATGCCTGAGGAATCAACGGTTTCACTCTCACCATCATAACGAACAAGGTAGAGACCGTTACCTCTTTCCTCAACGATGGTGGCAGGGATGAAACGACCTCGGCACACCTCCACCTTTTTCCCAGCACTAAATAGGAATCCCTGATGATCCCGCTTCCCAGGTTTCTCCCATTTGCCATTCACCCACGAGCGGTGAAACCTGAGCTTGGCGGAACCAAAGACGTGCTGCTGGTCCGCTTGATCCTGAAAAGTGACCACGAAGCTCATTCCCCGGAACACGACACCGGTGATCACCCCGGTCCACCACCCATCCTGGAAGTAGGCATCCACCACGTGCCCTAATTCGTAGGGCTCGGCGGCGAACTTGTCCCTAGGAGGCAGCGGGCGGATGAAATCCACGTCCACGTACTCCCTCAAAGGCTCCGACGAGTCCTCGTCCGACACCAAGCTGCAATACTCCACATACACCTTGTGTTGATTCTCCATGTGGAGCACCGAGGCGATATACCACACCTCCTTGTACCCTTCTTCAGCGCTTCTAACCTCCACCACAGACCCCTCCTCCGGTTTGACCGACATTTTAGGCTTCGATTTTGGAGTGCCCGCCTACAATTGTACGCCCACGACAACCATTTCATCGAAATTCAGAAACCAAGAAAAACTGAAATTAAATTATTTTTTTTAAAAAAAAAGGGAATTCTGAAGGATACCTGAGCAGCTTGTTCCATCTTACGGCCGCGCGCATGCACCGATCCCTTGGCCATCAGAGAAGGGGAGGTGGCGGACAAGGGTTTGGGGAAATAGCAGCGGGAAAATGTGCGCTGGGTTTTTGAACCCGACTTCCTAGCCTCCTCTGTATTTATAGGAGTGTATTTTAACCAAAAGCGGTGAGTAATCTTTTTGGTTAATGACGCGGGTTTACCCTAGGCGCGTCTATTGCCGGAATCTTTTTGAGTAATGACAGGTTCTACCCTAGGCGCGTCTATACCCGGTTGAAAACTATTTTCAGAGGCCGTCCTGCTTACACCTCGGATAAACAATTATTTAGTTTATCATTTAAAATAAATATTTGATTATTCTTTTTAATTATATTAGGATTATCATTATTTTAAGAGATTCGCACCATCAATTTTATACTTCTCCTAAAATACGATAAATAACGTCTTTTTCTAAATCCTTTTTAATATATAGTGGAAAAAATTATATTTATAATAATCAAATAATATTACTAGTTCACTATTTTTTTTACCATGATTATTTTATGAGTCGGATTGTATGATATTAATCTAAATTATGAGTGGATTCAACCACATGTGCGTTCACTTTGATAATGTGTAAATAATATATCTCAAAATTCTTTTACTATATAGTAAAAGAAAATAAGTGTCACTATATAGTAAAAGAATTTTGTAATAGCAAGTGTACCACCAAATTTTTCAAAAAAATAATTCTTATTATGTTTAAATGACAGTTTATGTACCACACCCATATATTTTGTGGTGAAAAATGTTTTACAAATTTATTTAATCATTTTCAAAAAATTCATACTCCTTTCGTTTCTCTATAAGTGGCACCATAGATTTAGGTGCTTGGATTTAGGAAGAGAAAAATGACTGGATGCAATTGAATGTAGAATGTAAAAAGTAGAATGAGTCGATGGAATTAAAGAAATATTACCAAAAATGAAAAGTGTGTCAATATAAAATAAATAACTCAAAAAGGAAAGTGTGTCAATAATAGAGAAACAGAGGGAGTAACAAATTTTCACTCTATTTTACTCAAGAAAATCTGGTCATTTTAATTACTAAATTACCTACGGAGTATGTTTTAGAGTATAATTAAGGGCGTAACATAAGGGGGATTTGTGGTGTTTGGTCTCTCTCAATTTTTAATCTTTAAAGCGTGATTTGGGTTTAAAAGTACTGACAACAAATAGTTTAAAATAGTTAGATTAATATTTGAGTTCGTCTGTTATTTTCATAAGTTATGGAAAGAGCAATGTTTAAACTGCAAATTAGAAGAAATTAAAATAAAATTTCCGGGTTGCATAAATAGAGTTATAAAGTTTATAACCACTACACCTTGCATAATAAAATTTTAATATTACAACTAAAACCTTTCACATTTTATTATTCTAATTAAATTTCATCTTTCCATAAGTCTATGAAAAGACGATATTTTCCAAGATTTTGCCTTAATATTTGGCCTCCATTAAAACGCATTACATGTAAAAAAAATTGTTAACCTGCTTTTATATTTATTAGTTCATGTCACCTTTTAATTTATAAAAAGTTATACCCTTCATTTTAAAAATATATTTTAACACATAAATTATTTTTCATAAAAATTTACAGTACATTTCAAAAATAATTGTGAATTGTTTTTGGATAAAATCATCCTTTATCCAAAAAAATATTATTCACTATATTTTTATAATCAAAATAGTATCTTATTTAAAACATTGAAAAATCATTTAAAGTATTTATATTTAATTAAATAATAAAATTTCTTTTATACTCCATGTTTACATTGAAAATAAAAATAACAACATGTTTACATTTAATCATAAAATACTTATTGCTGAAAAATAGAGTACTACATCTATTTTGTTGAATGTGACACTATATATCTTTAGGTAGGGGTGGGAATTTTGACCCAAAATACCATACCAACAAACCTACCAAACGAACCACGTACCATTTGTACCAAAAATGTTGATAATTGATGATGTGGTATGGTAGTACTTTACCACACATTTGTGATGGTATGGTAATGGCATTGAGAAAATATTACTATGGTATTACCGTACCGTACCATACCATACATTTTCATACTAAAAATATAATTAATATTATGTGAAATTTTAGCTTTTGTTCAGTTAAGACTGGGTCATTCGTTAATATTATAACCAAATTAATAATTTATATATGTAATTTATATTTTGGTTCCAATATGTTGGATATTGGTAAAAGTTTAAACTATTTTCTTAAATTAGATTCTTGCAACTAATATTTTTGTTCTAAACCTTACAAAAAAATTTAAATCACAATTATCTTTTATTTCTTATAACTTACTTATTACACAGAATCTTATTTTCGATCGATTAACCATTAGAAGGAGTATTTTATATTTGATGTAATTAATGGGGTGCTTAATTTATTTTTTTTACTTATTGCAACGAGGTTTGATCATATAAATTTGAAAAACTTTTAAAATGTATCATAATGTATAAATAAATATAGTGGGATCTTAAAAGTTATCTAATTTTTTTTTCATTATTGTTTGACTTACTAAATTATTATGATTAGAGAATATTTAATTTTATAAAATTAAAATTATGCAATAGAAAATTTTTATTTTTTTATGAAAAATAATTAATTCATTATAACTTATATTTGGTGGTATTCTATCATACCATACCGATACCAACCAACTTTTGTGTATACCGATGTTTTGGCATGCCAAGGATTAGGTGCGGTATTGGTTTTTAAAAATAATATACCGTCATTGTTGGTATGGTACGTGGTATTAGTAAAAGTATTGGTAACCATAACGAATCCACCCCTATCTTTAGGTGCTTGATTTTTTTTAATGAAATGAGTGGATGAAATTGAATTTAGAAAGAGTAAAGTAGAATAAGTGGATGAAATTGAAGGAATCTTGTCCTACAAGGAAAGTGTGTCAAATCTACGAAAACAAAAAAAAATGAAAATGTGTCATATCCATTGAAATAGAGCAAGTATGTATCAAAATTGAATCTGAATAAATTTGATAAAAATATCAGTTAAAATAATATTATTCATAATATATATTTAAAATCAAAACAAGAGTTTATTAAAAAACTTATTTAAAATATTTTACATTTATTTATACAATAATATTATTTTTATATTAGAATATAAATAATTTATATAAAGTGTATAATAATTATCTCGATCTCTTAGAATAAAATTTTGACTACCACCCTATCCTTAATATATGATGTTTGGTTTTATTATTTTCAACATGAAATTTAATTTGGAGGTTTGAAGGATTTTCAAAATCCCCCCTCCTCCTTGGGTTTGATTGTATTTCTAGACTAATTACTCTCACTTTCATTACCATTTTAATTTTCATGGTTCAAGAAACATTAATTTATTAAATATCTATCATTTTGATTTTGGGTTTTTTTTTTAAAAAATATCTTCATATTCTTATTAGGATATTAAGTTGCAGTAAGTATTACACTTCATATTGGCTCTATTTGGTAGAGTTGTACTTATAAGTAAAACTGACTTATTTTAAAGGCATGTGGATACCAGTTTCTGCTATTCCCCAAAAAATCGCTTTTGCTTTCAAAATAAGTTTTTTTTTTTTTGCATTTTACCAAACACTAAAAAATATTTTGGTTATAAGCTCAGATAAACAGATCCACTATTGCTGCCTTATGTTCCACGGCTATTCTATCTATGAGAACTTTAACAAAAGTGATAGACTAAAAACAGAGGTTCAAACATTTGATATCGTCGATGATTGTTGCCAGGCCCGACTCAGGTTTAAGGCAACTTAAATGTTCGTCTCACACTCCCAAATATTTAGCTATATAAGGGCTTCAATTTTTATTTTTTATTTTTTATTTTTTATTTTTTATTGACTATATATATAAGAAATAATTAGTAAATATTATATTTTCTAATTAATTGCCTCAATAATTATTATTTTTCTTACATATGAGGCCCCATTTTATAAATATAGAACTCTTAATTAGAAACTCAGATAAGTTCTCTCTCATCTACTGCGGGCGAATCCACCTTGAACTGTGTGTTTTCTGCGTCAATTTCTTCTTCTTTATTCTGGTATGTTCTGAACAACGCCGCCCATGGGTAGAACGGGGAGGAAGAATTTGGGGAAGAAACCAGTGGTCAGGTCGAGTAAACGGGATGCAGAGGAGAAAATTGAATTGGAGATAGATCGTGAAGGGTTTAAGGAGGAATTAAAGGGGATTTTGAGTGGTGGAAAAGGTACAAGCAAGGACACTCAAAAATTGGCGGAAGTAAAGGAAGATTTAACAAAGAAAGTGGAGGAGGATGTGAAATTCACTGGGCTGACACTGCCAAGGAAGAGCAAGCAAACAGAGGAGGTTGAAAGTTCTAGAGTAAAAGATGGTAAAAGACTCTCATGGGGAGAACGAGTAAAAATTGGGGAAGAACTGAAATGGAATTCCCTATTTGACAGGGATGAAATAGAGATCAAGTTCTATGAACCGATTAAAGTTAAAGGACTGAAGATGGGAGAATTAACCCTGGAAGAAGTAGAGGAGAGCTCGCAACAGTGGAATACATCAGTTATATGCAGAATCCTCGGCGCAAATCCTCCGTTTAAGGTAATTGAAGGATTTTTCTTTAGAATTTGGGAAAAGGAAATTATAAAATTATGGATGCTGGATAGGAGTGTGTACTTGGTAAAACTGATAAGTCTGGATGTTAAAAATGATATTGTTGAGGCCGGTACTGTGTTTTTTGATAGGAAACCGATAGTAGTTCAACCATGGTCTGCTGATTTTGACTTCTCTAAACCTGTAAAGATACCAGTATGGATTCAATTACCTAATCTCCCCACAACATATTGGCAACCAATGTTGATCTGTAAGATTATAAGCCCCATTGGTATACCAATTTGTCTTAACAAAGCTACACAGCAAAAAGATAGATTGGCATATGCAAAGGTTATGGTAGAAGTGGAAATAGGGGGATGATATACCTGAAAAGGTGTTGTATCTGAATGAGCATAGAGTCAATATGCAACAGAAGGTCATTTATGAATGGAAGCCAGTGAAATGTATGGAATTCAATCTGCTAGGCCACTCTAAAAGTGAGTGTAGAGGAAAGACAGAAATGGAAGTAGAAAAGACAAAAAGAAACTGGAAGATATACATACCAGTAAAGCAGAATGAGGATGGAAATGAGCCTGAAATTGAAGGAAAAAATGGTGACCCAAATGAACATGGTGGAGTAACCGTAGAAGTAAGGTTGGAAATTGAGAAGAAATGTGGCATTGGGGAGAGGAATTTGAAGGATAAACCTCCAGATGGAAAGTAATTAACTGGTATGGAATGTAAGGGGTTTAAATAAGTCTAGTAAGCACAAAATAATCAAGAAGGTTTGTTTCCAGAACAATCTTGGTTTGCTGGGATTACTTGAGACAAAAATCAAAATCAAAAAAAGAAAAATAAAAAGATATTTGGAAGAGTATAGGGTTGAATTGGGAGTATGAAACAACCGTGGAAGTGGTTGTTGGTGGAAGAATCTGGGTGATGTGGAGAACTGATTTTTTTGAGGTAAAAATATTGAGTAAGGGAGAACAGTGGATAGATCTTGAGGTACTGATTAAAGCCTCAAAGATAAGATGTTTTTGCACTATAGTGTATGGGTTTAATACTGGACAAAAAAGAGAACCACTGTGGCAATTCTTGAAAAGTTGTGATGGGAGGATCAAGCCATGGCTGTGTAGGAGACTACAATTCCCATTGAAATTCAATGACAGAATTGGAGGTCTTCCAGTAGAGGAAAATGATAAAGAAGATTTTCAGACACAGTGGAAACTTTAGAACTGGAGGAAATCAAAACTATTGGGAGTATGTATACATGGAGTAATAGAAGAGTAGGGGCTGAAAGAGTTATAAGTAGATTGGATAGGGGAATGGTGAACCAGGAATGGAGTAGAAAACTGGAAAAAATAGTATGTGAAGTAAAAAAATGAAGTAATGTCAGACCATCTGCCACTTATAATCAGGTTTGATATAGGAAGTAAAAAGCCCAGAAGACCCTTCAAATACTTTAATATGTGTTTATGTCCCCTTATTTGAGAGTACAGTGAAGCAAGTGTGGAACAGCATAAAAGTGGACTCTCTAAGTGATCTGGTTGTTGTGTTAAACACTTTGCATAAACCTCTTGCATGTCTAAACAATAGGGACTTTGGAGCTATTGGGGAAAAGGTGGAGATGAAATCAAGGGAATGGAAGTCAGTACTTGAGGAACTGAATGAAGATCCCATATCCCTAGAAAAATAACAAATGGAGAGTAAAGTTAGAAAATAGCTAGAAACGGTGTAAGAGGAAGAATACATGTTCCTACAGCAGAAATCAAAGTTACAATGACTTTGTGATCGGGATAGACCATCCAAGCTATTCTATGATGCCATGAAGACAAGACAAAGGAAGAACATTATTATCACCCTTGAAGTCAGAGATGAAGTGCTGCCATATCAAAGGGAAATTGAGACAGAATTGGTGAGACATTTTAAGCAGCAATTGGGGAGAAAAATCATAACAAGGAAGCTTGACAGAATTATTGCTGACTGTGGAGGAAAAATGAGTTTAAGCCAGCAAGCAGTGATGATACAGCCAGTGTGTGATGAGGAGATTAAGCAAGCTTTAAAGGGGATACATTCATCAAAAAGTTCAGGGAAATATGGATTTGCAAGCCAGTTCTTTAATGACACCTGGAATATTGGCGTAAAGGATGTGATTAAAGCAGTAAAAAGATTTTTCGAATGAGAGAAAATTCCAGCTGAATTCAGTAGTACATTTATTGCTTTGATACCAAAAATTGTTGTGCCACAGGTATGAACTGACTATAGGTCTATAGCATGCTGCTCCACTGTTTATAAGCTTATTACTAAAATTATATGTGCTAGATTGTGAATAGTGTTTCCTGATATAATAAGCACAAACCAAAGTGCTTTTATAAAAGGTAGACATATTGCTCATAATCTCTTGTTAGCACAGGAATTGCTCCACAGATATAAAAATGAAAACATGAGGCCTAGCTGTGTGATGCAATTAGACATAAGTAAAGCTTTTGATAGCATAGATTGGGACTTTTTGAATGACTAGTTGAATGCTCTAAACTTCCCTAGTAGGATGATTGAAAGGATTTTGAGATGTATAAGGAGTTCAACTTATTGCTTGTCACTAATGGCTGTTATACTGAAAGTTTTACTACTAAGAAAATGGTTAAACAAGGGGATCCCATGTCCCTGAGAGTGTGCATAGCAGGATTGTGAAAATCTACACCTATTTTTTTTGGGTAAGAGAGGAAGAATAAAGTGGACTCAATGCAGCTTCTTGGAGTGCAATTTGTAGGGGAAAAACATAGAGGTATGGGGGTCAGAAATCCTGCTATATGGAATGTGGCTGCTATGTGTCAACACATATGGGATATAGAGACTAAGAAAGACATTCTATGGATAAAGTGGTTAAATGATTACTACTTGAAGGGGAAAATTTTCCAGAACTGCAAGATTAATGACTCACAAAGATGGGTATGGAAGGTGCTACTTAGCCTTAGAAATAGATTGTTTAAAAACTGGGGAGATGTATAGATCAGAAAGGAAAGCTTAAAATCAGTGAGGTGTATAACTTGGTGAAGGGGGAGTTCACTCTGAAGGCAAATGCACTGATCATATGGCATAAAAAAGTGCATCTGAAGCAGAAATTCGTTCTGTGGTTGCAGTTGCATGGAAAGTTAGCAACAAGAGATCGGTTGCAACAGTTTGGTGTCATTGGGCCTCAGTCAGACTGTTATATGTGTGGAGAAAAGTAGGAAAGAGCACACTATCTCTTCTTTGAATGCAGGTACATCAGAAAGGTTGTAGAAGGGCTATAACTCAAAAGATGCACATCATTGAGGCAGCTTAAGAAATGTATGTTTTTGTGTACAAAAAGAAGGAAAGGGAGGATGATTGGGGAACTAGCTACTGCATTCCATAATGTTAGGCTGGAGAGAAGCAGGAGAATATTCAAATAGCAAGAATTGAAGGAAGAAACTCTAATTTTTCAGGTGAAACCGAATGCGAATGGAGGAAAGGAATGAGCTAAAGGCCAGGTTACAAAACCTGATGAACACAACACTGGAGGAGTAAAAATGCAGCAGTTGTTTTTTCTTGTAAATTTAGTTATCGAAAGTAGTTTGGGAAGTAAAAGGAGGGTTGTAAATGGGCTGAAAGGAGATGAAAAAATGGGTTGTAAAGGGCTTAGAGGGATGGATAAAAAAATGGACTTGTTGCTTTGATTTTCCATATAAATATATAATTCATCAAAAAAATATATTATATACTCCCTCCATTTTTCTATTTATGACACCAAAGGATTAGGTGCTTGGATTTAGGTGAAAAAAATGAATGGATGAAATTGAATGTAGAAAGTAAAAAGTAAAATGAGTGGATGAAATTGAAGGAATCTTGCCAAAATGGAAAGAATGCCAAATAAAAGAAAATATTCATTTATAGTAAGTGTGTCATAAATAACAAAACACAAGGAGTATGAGGCTCTTTTTTTTCTAATTTGCTTCCGACCTCCAAAATACTAGGGCCGCCACAGATTGTTGCTACTTCTCATAGTGGTGTTTGCTCCATATTGCTGAGCAGATTCACTAGAACTTTGCAATCCGAGAGAGCTTGCAGGTTTGAAACTCCTTCTTGCCTTGCCTTCTAAATGTAACGAAAATAGACCACCACTTCGTCCATTAAAGGAGAAGATGCCTGGAAGTGTGTTCGTCGCGAAATTGAGTTCTCTATCACCTCCCCACTGACCAAGTTGCTGCTCCGTGTTGACGCTGTCACCATTACGTGCCATCTATTATTAGGGTTGGATTTGGGGATCCAATACAGGTTCCGGATCCATCGTGTGTCTCCCTTGCATGGTGTTAGTGGTAAGGCTTCAATGTCAATTGCTCTTCTGTGTCTGTCAATTAGCTCCACATCTTCCAAAAATAATGTAACCACTATATGGGGAGGGACTTGTTGTTTATTGAAAACTTGCCAATTTCTTGTCTTCCATATTTGCCACAGGATTGACATGGATAATCCTATAGCATCTTCATATGGTGCTTTATCCATCCAGTCCCAGAACCATTGATGTAATGGCGTTGATTGTCCAGTAGAGAAGTTGAATTCCGGTGAGGAAACATGCCAAATATGTTGCGTAACTTGACACTGATGGAAAACGTGATCAACCGACTCTTCCTGTCCCGAGGAACACACTTTGCAGATCGAGTCAGTAATTAAACCCCTTTTAACCAAATTTTGTGTTGTGGGAAGAGCATCCTGTATTACTCTCCATGTATGTATGATAATATTCCTAGGAACTTCGATTTTCCATAAAATCATCCAATTATGTGTCGTTCCTTATCTTTCTATATGATGTACTGCTGAAAATTAACTGTGATAACCCGATTTTACTATATTATTCTCATCTTGTGAATGCTTCCATATTCTTCTATCATGTTGATTTCCATACTTCGGAATGTGGACTTGAAGTATTTTTTGTGCCATCTTATGTGGATATATTGTTCTAATGAACAGGACCCTCCACTGACGATTTTGGTCTATTAGATGTGGGACCTTGAGTTGTTTATGTGTTTCTTCCAGCGTTGGTGGTCTCGTTTCCACATCCTCCGGTATCCATTTGTCCCCCATTTTAATCCGTTCACTTGGCCTAACTTTCCACCTGTGTGTTGAGAAAGTAAATCCTTACCCCACACAATTGACTTCCATGCCCAGTTGTGATGAGGTTTAGATTTCACTGTGAGAAAATCTTGATTCGTACAGTACTTTCCTGTAAAACCTTGGCAAACAACAAATCCTCATGTTGTATTATTTTCCAGGCATATTTAGCTACGAATGCTTAATTCATTTTCACTGATGTCCTAAGACCTAATCCTCCAAACTTCTTTGGTTGGCACATTTTTTTCCAGGACATCGAATGCACTCCCCTACCTTCTATGTCCTCTTTCTATATGAACCTTATAATGATTCGGTCAATTTTCTTCAGCGTTTGTATTAGCATCTTTAGGATCCCTAAAGGGTATAGAGGCATTGCGGACATGACGTGTTTAGCTAGGGTAATTATTCCTACAAGGCTAAGAAATCTATTCTTCCAAGAGTCAAACTTTTCTGATATTCTCTGTAATACATATTTGTGTGTCTGACTTCTTAAATGTGGGGACAGAATATCCATTCCTACATATTTTCCCCCCTAATCCCGATTTGTGAATGTTTAAAGTAAATTTGAGATAGCTCTCAACTTGTGAAGATGTGTTGGGACACACCTGAATAGCCAATTTTTCAAAGTTAATTCGTTGTCTCGAATACCTAAATAGCTGACGTGTTGGGCTTCTTTCAACCATAAGTTTTTTATCACTCAAAACCAGAAAAAATAATAGTGCAATTAAAAATAATTCTTCAACTTTATGTTCAAAATTATAGGGTATTTCCACTGATTTTTTTTTAAAAACTACACATATATTGTCAGTATAAGTAAAAACTATAAACAGTTTTTCCCAAGTTATGATCTACATCGTGATCTTCTAAAATTAAACTACAACTAACCTTGAAACATTTAAAACTATCTTGATGTGAGGTTTTATGCAGAATTTGTTGCATTGTACTCTTGTTCTCCCATGTGAGGTTTTATAACTTTATCGCTTTTGTCACTTGCAACAAGGATTCTGTGAGACGAGGTAATTGTTGAAGATTTGAAGACCATGAAGACTCCATTTTGAAGACAATGAAGACCCGAAGGAATGAAGAGGAGACAACTACACCAAGACCAAAGAGAAGAAGTCATTTGAGGGCAGAGTACTCTGGCCGTCGCGAGTCGTGACGCCTGTTTAGCGAGTCGCGACGGTCGTCGGCCCAGACTTACTTTTTGGACTTTTTGTACTATAAATACTTTTTGGGATGTTTGATATTTTACATTTTCTTTATGTTATTTTTATTTTGGTAGACTTTAGACATTATGGATAAATCCATTGCTTTTGGAAATTTTTGAAAAAAAATAAAAAAGAATAAAAATAAACCCGCTAATTTTAAAACAAAAGATGGCAATTTAAGCAGCATTGAGGACCCGGATAGGTCGAAAACCCAAAAGGATGGCCTAGGCAAAAATTATAGGCTAAAGGTCGGTGAGATGTGAGCCTAAGAAATATGATGTGTGACTTGGATGAAAACCCGAAAGGGTTCCGAGGAAAAATGAGAGAAAGAGAGAGAGAGAGAGAGAGAGAGAGAGAGAGAAATGAAATTTTGATACTATCTACTCATTTTCCGGAGTTGGAGTCATAAGGTTGCGGTTGAAAATTGGTTTATCGGGTAGCATAACATCTTGGCACTTCTTGGGATTGGGTAAGTTAGCGGGAAAAACGAAGCAAGGTATGAAATTCTCAATTCTTGGTAGACTTCATTTTTAGATACATACATTGGTATGGAGTGAAGCTTATGTTTGAACATTTGATATTTGGTTTTAGCTACACTTGATACCATTGACTTTTGGGGAATATCAATTCGGGCTTAGAAAAATGCGTCTATAGAATCGGAAATTGATAGTTTATATGGCTAGATTTATAAATAGGGGTTATGTGTGATAAAAACTTTTGGGGAATTATGAAGTTGAGAGTTTTTTGAATGTTTTGATTTGATGGGTTATTAGAATTATGATGGGTTCATTTGAACTTCTTCATATTCTTGAACCTTTTCTTACTCGAGGACGAGTAAGGTTTAAGTGTGGGGAGGTTTGATGTGTCCATATTATACGATGATTTTGGGGATCTTTCGTACTCATTTTGGTAGGCTTTTGTGCTTTGGATATTCTATTTTACCATGAAATTCTATTACTAGAGTTAAGAGCTACTTTATCACTTTTGTCACTTGTAACAAGGATTACGTGAGATGAGATAATTGTTGAATATTTGAAGACCTTGAAGACCTCATTTTGAAGACAAGGAAGACTTTGAAGACCCGAAGAAAGAAAGAGGAGACAGCTACACTAAGACCAAAGAGAAGAAGTTATTTACGGAAAGAGTACTCTGGCGACACCTGAGTCGCGATGCCTGAGTCGCGAGTCATGACGCCTGTGTCGCGAGTCGCGACAGTCATAAGGCCAAACTTACTATTTGGAATTTTTGTACTATAAATAATCATTACTTTCTATTTCTTCCAGAACTTCTTCTCCCCCGATTTCCCTCTGTAAAACCCTAGTTTTCCATTTTTTCCATCTTTGTTCCACTTTAATTTCATGTTTGATATGCTTTGGTTAATTAGTATGGGTTCTAGTAGCTAAACATAACCTTGGAAGCAATTGATTAAGGCTTCCAAGCCCATGTTTTGATATCTATTTGTAAGCTATTTAATGTATTGCTATTGTGTATTTTTTGTACTTGAATTGGATTGTTGAATCCATTAATTATATTGGAAGTTTGAGTATATGAATTGCTTGTATGATTACGTGTAGGGTTTGGAGAAATTAGATATTTCTCACTACTTTTGATATGATATCCAAGTCAATGAGTTAGAGCTTTTAATGTTTTTGATGATTCGATGAATGCTAGATAAATGTGATAATGTCGAATTTGTTGTTGATGAGACGTCAAATGCATGTATTTTCTGAAGCATTTAACATCTCTTTTGTTTTATATATTTGGAAGATAAAAGGGTCAAAAAGTGATAGAAGATAAAAGGGTCGGAGAAGGAAGACAAAGAAGCAGATGAATTGTGATCCGGACGTTTCAACTAATTTCCAGGAAAAATCCAAGAATAACCAACCTCAAGGGTAGGACCATTGGATTTGTCTTCTTGAGCACTATAAAATTGACTACAAGAACTCCCTAATCGGATTAACGGTTCACCCGTAGCGACCGACGCGAAGACTTGCCGGCTGACCGGCCGAGTGAAGAAGACCAGGCACGCAGCCCGGGCCCTTGGCCTGGGAACTCAACTGCGCGCCCGCGAGTGAAAACCGCATGGGCACTCCAGCGCTCCCACGCACCAGTGCTCGTGCTCCTACGCACCAGTGCTCGTGCTCCTTGCGCCAGCGCTCGTGCTCCTTGCGCCAACGCCCATGCTACTTGCGCCAGCGCCCGTGCTCCTTGCGCCAGCGCCCGTGTTCCTCACACCAGCACTCAACATCCGCACCCGGGTGCTACATCTTCTGCACTCCCAGTGCGCCCGGCGTGCGCATCCCACTTTTGTACTATAAATACCCCTTATCTTATCTTCATCTCTCACTTTTCTCTTGGCCAAAAATTCTCCTCCAAAAACCCTAGTTCTTCATTTCTCTTCATATTTTCTCTCTTTGTTTATGTATGAATTTGTATATAAATGTTAGTATGATTTGTGTTAGCTAAACTTATCACTTGGGAGCAATTGTTTGAAGATTCCAAACTCATGTAGTAAGACTCTATTACATGAGTCTCAAGGAATTCCTAATTCTCGCACCACATGTCGTTTGGCACAACATGTCGGCTGGAAGTTCTTTTTGCTCAGAAAAACGGTGCAAACCGTGCTATTTTCCACACCTCGTGGGCTGTTCTTAACTTTTTTGACTTGGAACCGAGTCGGCCTTTGCACGACCCGTGTAAATTTGCTCGGCCCGTACAAGCAAAGTTACACGGGCCTGCATAAATGGTTCTTGCCTCGTGCACGGACTATGTTGGCCGGTTGGCCAGCTGATTTGTTTCCTCCACTACAAATGAACCGCTGGTCCAATTTGAAAATTCTTGTAGTCAATTTCTTAGTGCTCAAGAAGCAAAATCCAATGGTGCCATTTTGAAGGGTTGATTCTTTGCGGATCATTCCCAGAACTCCATGCAACTCTTAGACTACAATTCCCCTAATTTTTTCTTGGCCTTCTTAAACATTGAATCATCCTTTCCCGGGCACAATTCCATCTACTACCATGCTTTGGAGTCCATGACCTTGAATCTACTACCATCCCTGCGAATGAACTTTTATATCTCCTACCAGCCTTGCGAATCACCTTAAAATATATTCCACCACCCTCGCGGATGGCCTTCTACATGAAAAATTACTCATGAGAAACCTACTAATAAGATCATAAAAGAATATCTAGGTGCCATTGAATACAAACTGTCCATTAGCTTCAATTAAATCTACAAAACTCGGGATTTAGACAAAAAACTAATAATGGCCGTCTAAACCCTTTGTCGTGTAAACCTAATTAATACTAGCAATAAACCAAACAAAAGATGATAAAAAATATGTCAAATGCATCAACTAACACATTCATAAAGGTGCACATCAATCGGTCGTTCACAGATGAGGAGCTTCAAGGTTTTTTTGGGAACGAGGATTACGAGTGGATGAATACGATGGTTAATCCTCGAGCCCCCCTGAGAATGTTGAACGGATGACGGCTGCTGACCCTATGCCCTCGACTAGTGCCAAGGCTGACCCTACCGTAAGATCCCATGTATGAATTTCTCCCATGGATATTTTCTCAAGGAATTTTAATTGTAATTTCCATTTTCTATGAATGAAATATGTTTTTTTATTTCTTATGTTTTTAGTTTTTCATCTTTTAGAGTTTAACACTAGTTCTTTTTCGTTCTCCCCAAACCTCGAGGGGGACCATATTCATCTTCTTCTTTCAAGTCATGAAAAAGTGATACCACGAGGATGCAGTGTCGGAACTAGAAAGAAATCCCAGGAGGGGCGGGGCTGGGTTAGGAGGGGCTGGGCAGGGGCGGAACAGTAAATTAAGCCTTGGTCACCGGAGGTT
>JAULKM010160735.1:0-16446 GCA_032355605.1 Rubia tinctorum | reverse complement strand
CAAGTCGGTGGAATGTTTTGGCGGGCAAACGGTTTTGGAGCCAAACATGAGCTAAACGCAGTGCATTCATGTCGTTTCATATAAAACGCAGTTATTTAATGTTGTTTTGTTCATTTGATAGGTAGTTTTGTTAGCTAGAAAAGTAGTTGATCAGTTTTCAGTTTTTCTGGTTTCCTTCACTATAAAGACCAGCATTCATGGCCTTGTTTTGTAGATTGAACCACAATTTTTTGGTGTGATGATTGTAACCAACTGATAACAGCTTTGTTCTTCTGCTTCTTTGCTCTCAAATAAACTATTTTCTTCACAAAGTTTTCAGTTCATCGAACGGAGGTTCTGAACGGAAACCAGATGTGCTCTTCATGCTCTGGTGCCTTTTCCAGTGAAACTAAATTTGGAAATTATTTGTTAACCTTTGATTGCAACATTTATCCTTCGATTTGCAGAAGGCCGACGTTGGATTTGTGAAATGTTTGATTTGTCTGGCCTCCGTTTACTGAAGCCGAATGCCGATCGATTTGCTATAAATCTCCAGTGAGAATTCGTCGGCGTTCGATTGCTAGAACATAGTTGGTTTCTAGCAGAGTTCTGGGAAGGAGGAAGGGGGAGATTCGGTCAATTCCGGGTCAAATTCGTGTCAAACATGAGTCATATACCGGCTAACAATGAGAATATGCTTAATGGGCTGAATCTGTCTTTAGGCTTGGCCCTACCATAATTTAAAAATCATACAGAAAAAAGAAACATCAAATTATAATACTCAATCATCAATTTTTTAAAAATAATTAAACATTAAATTAAAAATAATAAATTATCAATTATTTTAAATAATTAAACATCAATATTAAAATTTAAAACATTAATTCATACTATTGAAACATCAATAATACATCAAATAAAAATATAATTTTCAAAAATAAGAAACATCAATATAAATTTTTAAAAATGACATGCTAAAAAACTAACACATCAATGAAAAAGAAAATATAAGTTAAAAAATTAAAATTAAGATAGTTAAATATCTCAAACTAGTGTTGAAAATATACATTCCACGGTTGTTGCATTTGAAAAAAAACTATTTTACGTTCCACTACTATCAGCTGATGTTATTATTTTGTACATGCTAATTTACAAATGTAAAATGATATGTATCACTTATGTATATTGCAGATGAAAAAAACATAAAACATCATACCCGAACAATTCAAAATCGAAAGAATTCAATGAATCATCACTGCCACAATAAATACATATAAAGTTAACATATAGAAGTGAGAAACTTTAATTTGAAGTTTTACATTAGCATGTGAAAATATCAATTTTCATAAATATCGAACCATCAAACATCATTCATCCATTACAAAATGGTTCAAATGCTCTAAAATTCGCTAACATAAAATCTGGGAAAAATTCCAAATAAACCAATATTTATAAAACACCATTCTCACACAATACATCCCAAACAATTAAATTCTATTTTTCCCTGACTTTTTTTTCATTCGTTGCTCGCTTAGTCACAGAGTTGCCTCTCCTGCTAGTTTCGAAATAATGGTTCTTTTACTCCATCAACGCAATTATCAAAGGTCGATTTTCAATCCTCTGTTCAAGGGAACACCTTCAGAGCATGATTTCTCATAACATTTTTAATATCTCATCAATGACATCTTAGAGCTCTGATTTGGAAAGTATTCCTGTGAAATCAATATAAAACACCACATACATTAATTAAAACACCAATATCTGAAATTAAAACATCACAATAGCATACATAACATCACTAACAACTACATTGAGAAACATCAAATACAATAATTAAAACATCAATATCAAAATTTAAAAACACCAAACAGTACACACTAAAATATCAAAAGAACAAAATTGAACATCAGTTGCATACTTAAATATGAAAACACCACAAGTATCAAACACTGAAATTATAAAATTACACCAACACACATAACAATACTTAGAGCTTAAACATGAAAGTTCAAAGATAGAATCTGAAATATCAACAACAGTATCTAAAACATCACAGCTAAAAAAGAAATTTATAGTTTCTACTTCATTCTCGAATGCAGCAACAGTGGACAAGTGTTCTTAAACATCTAACAAACAACAAGAACAACACAAAAATTACCACAAATAGTTACAAAACCGTAAGATATCACACACAATCAAAACAACAAAACTGAACATCAATTGCACACTTAAAACACTACAAGCATCAAATACTAAAATTAAAACATCACACCAACACAAATAATAGTACTTAAAACCTAAAAATCAAACATCAAACAGAAAACCAAAAATATCTATAACAGTATTTAAAACATCACATCTGAAAATAACAAAACTTACAGATTCTCCTTCCTTCTCGATTGCAGCAACAGTGGGCAAGTGTTCTTAGACATCTAAGAAATAACAACAACATAAAAATTAGCAAAAATTGCAACAAATTCCAAAGATATCACACACAATCAAAATTGAACAACAACTGCACACATAAGCATGAAAACAGCACAAGCATCAAACACTAATATTAAAATATCAAACCAACACAGATAACAACACTTAAAATCTGAACATGAAACATCAAACAGAAAACAAGAAATATCCACAACTGTATCTAAAAAATCACTGCTACAAAATAATAAAACTCACAGAACCTCCTTCCTTCATTACTGCAGCAGCAATGAGGCAACTCTTCTTAGACATCTAAGAAACAACAATAACAACACAAAAATTATCACAAATCCGTAAGAACAATTCACCAAACACACAAAAATAGAAAAATCCCCAAATATTACTCAGTATAACCTACACAAACCTTAGAAAATCACATGAACAAAAAAATAAACTAAAATAGAAAAAAAACAACAGAATATGCATTAAAAATTAGAGCAAAGACATTACCTTCGAAGATAAACACAAAACAAAAGTCAAATTGTGTTAGAACGCCGGAAATCGAAGCTAAAATCGGTAAAATTACCAGAAAATGAAGCGCAACTTCCCTTCGTTCATCGAAAATCACCGTGCGCAAGAAATATGAAAGAAAACGGAGAAAAAGAATGGTCGAATCGAAGGAGAGGAGCAGTTGAAATTTGGAGCTCGGAGAGAAAAAGGGGAGAGAAGCAGAGCGGTTGTAGAAAAAAGGAAGAGAGATGTGGAAGAGAGATGTGAAATATTAATATTTATACATGAATTTAAATGTTCAGGAATGTAAATTAACTAAATTACATACATAGTCCTGAACATTTAAAACTTCAATTAAAAATTTCATGATAAATTATTTACAATTTAATCATTGATCTTGCCGTGACCCTATCTTATACAATACGTTGTCTCATACTATTCACTTTGCCATTCTTCTCAATCCACGTAACTAAACACGGACCCACGTCGTTGTGGTTAAGAATTGTCTTTGAAAATCAAATTTATTTTCCTCGAACCTTACCCAAGAGGATAAAGTTAATAAGGCGTTATTTAAATAAAAAATAAGAAGCCATGCTAAAAAGTAAATTAATGATGGAACAAGGAAATTTGTTGATAATTTTTTTTTAATCCTCCACCATGCCATGACTTTTACTCCAGATGATGGAAGCTAACACAGCATTAACATCCTACTTGGCTACGGGTATTATGTACTTCATTACGAAATTCAAGAAATATATTTTACTGTTAATATATTTAATTATATAAAATTAATATTAATTAATAATTAATACTGTTTTTACGACGAATTTGACAATATCATATACGATAATATTATTGTTCATATATCTATTTAAATGTGTGGCTAAAATTTAATAGAGAATAGTGTCTGTAAAGTCATTTGGTTTTCATTGATTATCAAATTGGCATTTTTGAACTAATTTGAAAAAAGAAAAACATTCCATATTGGAACATACGGCAAGATGAATCTTAAAAACGTTGAGTCAATTTGGAATATTGCGTGATATTGATTTATGGAAGTTTGGAGTTTATGCAATATTGATTCAGTCGTGTATATGAAGCATAATGGATTTATTGAAAATCACTATAAATGTGGAATTTGATTTATGGAATATTATGTAATATTTGATATAAGGAAAATCCCTTTATTTAAGAGAGTTGGATATGTTTCAGAAGCAGATAATGAATAGAAATATTATGGAGATAATCATGGAGAATTTCGATCTGCTCAATGGACTATTTATAGAGAACATCACGAATGCATTCCTCACGAACTTAATTACGAAAATCTGAACTCAGATTTTCGATCTTTTCGAGGGTACTGCGAGAGTCAGCATACATATGTTCCAACATACTGTAACATGTTGATTAGTTCATAATCATATATCTTAATTCCTCGAGAGGGAGAGATCCAACTCGACAAGTTTCGAGGTCAGAGAGAGTATGATCAAGGTGGATCGGTAGCAAAGGGAACTTGCAATTATTCACACGTTAATAATTAGAAGATAAGTAAATTGTATGATGTAATTTGTACTATATCTTTTTTATTAGTAGATTCATTCTAAATTTGGGTCAGGCCCCGCAGATGTAGGTGGATTTCACCGAACTGCATAACCAAGTCTTGTGTGTTCTTGTCTCATTTTATTACATGCTTGGTTAGATAGGTTATGTTGGAACACGGATTTAATAAATAAGCTAATTAGGCAAAATCATATTTCTATTGATATCAGAGCTGAGTCACTTATTCTTAGATTGGTTGTGTCAAGGAAAGTGTGATCCGATTTTACCATGGCGATCAAAGAAAGAGGTTCAGTATCTCTGCCACCATTGCTGGAAGGAACCAACTTCAATTATTGGAAGCCATGCATGAGAGTGTTTATCAACCCATTAGATGAACTGGTTTGGCACTTTTTTGAAATCGAATGGACCCATCCAATTGAGGATGCTGAATCTAGCTCAAAGGAGAAAGAAGGGGAATCAAGTACAAAGAAAAAGAACCTTAAAGAGAAGTCAACGTGGACTCGAGATGAACTGACGGCTTCATTGAAAAATTCAAAGGTGTTGAATGCAATATTCACGGAGGTGGATGAAAATCAGTTCAAACTTATATCTACACGTCATCAGGCAAAGAAAGCTTGGGATATTTTGCAGACCGTGCATGAAGGAACGAGACGTGTACGTAAATCAAAACTACAGATGTTGGCTAAAAATTTCAAAGAACTAAAGATGGAGGATGATGAAACGATTTCTATATTCAATGGGAAACTCAAAGATATCTCCAATATGACGTATCAACTGAGAAAAGTTTACAAGGAATTAAAATTGGTGAAAAAGACTTTGAGGTCACTGCCCAAAAGATTTGCAATGAAAGTTGTAGCAATAGAAGAAGCTAAAGATATAGCCACCATGACTTTGGATGAATTAATGATATCACTATGGACGTATGAGATGACAAGGGAAAGACCAAAAAGAAAGCACAGAAGAAGCTGGCATTCAAAGCATCATTATCACGTGTTAACCATGAATCTGATTATGATGATGATATTGAAGAACTTGTGCTCGTTACTAAGAATTTCTCAAGAATGCTGAACAAGAAGGTGAACAAGAAATCACAAGAGATATTTGGAAGAAAAAAACCTCAAGCACAGGACTTTGGAAATAATCTTGGAACACGCATGGAAGAATTCAACAGTTCTCTAGAAATCAAGGTGGTGAAGCAAATCATCCAGGAAGAATTCAATGTAGAGAATGTGAAGGATTTGGGCATATCTAGGCTGAATGTGCTAATACCCGGAAAAAGCAAGAGAAATCATATGTCACCTGATGGAGTAAAGATGAAGAAGATGATAAAGATGAAGAGGAACTTACAAGAAATTATGTGGCATTTGAAGCAAAAGTTCACGATAGATCAGATGTTGATGATGTATGTTCCAACATGTCAAAGAGAGAAAGGATTGTATGATCCAACACATGTTCTGACAACATCTTCAGTGATGATGAAGGCCCAGTTGTGAGTGATGAAGATATCTACAATGCTTTTGAAAATATGTATGACATGTAGCTAAAAGTTGTTGATATATACAACAAATCGTTGAAGATGGAGAAAAATCAATTGGCTGAGACGGAGAAGGAATTGCTAGTTATGGTTGATGAACTCAGAAGAGAGATTGAAGAATTTAAATTGAGTCTAAGATCCATGACTGAGAGAGCTGAGAAGGCTGAGGAAGCAATTACCAAGTTAAACACTGGTAAGGAAAAACTTGATGATATTCTGACCATGAGAAACAACTTTGGAGATCGATAAGGAATTGGTCATGAAAATTCTTCAGGTAACACAGTTGATTTCAAGACAGAGATTCAAGAGATAAAGAGAAAGCTTACCAAGACTTGTCAACGGAAACCTCTCATCTGTAGCTACTGCATGTATCACGGCCATACTGAGAAATAATGTCTCCGATTACTCAGAACATCATGAATGGACGATAACTGATTGTATGTTCCAACATAGACGATGTTCAACAATCAAGGATGATCAGAAAGTTATGGATTATCAAACGTACTAGTACTTTCCTTGTTTCCCATACTTCTCTTATTGCATATTCTAGAGACTCGTGGTACTTTGATAGTGGGTGCTCTAGACACATGACTGGAACCCAGGAATTTCTGTCAAAAATCAAACCATATGATGGTGGATTTGTTACTTTTAGGGATGGAGAGAAGAGTCGAGTGGTTGGAAAGGGAGAATTGCATATTGAGGGATTCCCTATATTTTCTAATGTGTTGCTCATTGAAGATCTGAAGGAAAATCTATTGAGTACAGTCAATTGTGTGATGGCAATATGAAACTTGAATTTCAGAAAGATAAGTGTATAGTGAAACATGGTGAAGATAAAGTTCTATCAGGTATTCGATCATCAGAAAACTGTTACTTACTAGAACAACAAGATGAGGGAACATTGTGGCACAGAAAACTTTTTCAAATCAACTACAAAACTTTGGTGAAAATTGCCAACTTGAAGGCAATACGAGGCATGTCGACACTGATGAGCACAAAGGGAATTGTTTGTGGACCATGTCAACAAGGTAAACAAATTCGATCTTCTCACTCTTCAGTTCAGTATATCATTACCTTATGGAATCTGGAACTACTACATATGGACTTGATGGGTCCAGTCAACACACCTAATGTGAGTGGCAAGAAGTATATTTTCGTCTGTGTTAGTGAGTTTTCTAGATACACTTAGGTGACCTTTCTGAAAGAAAAATAGGATACTTTGGATGTCTTTAAAAGTTTGGTGATAAAGTTGTAGATAGAGAAAGTAAGTCCAGTAGGAAAGATTGTCCAAATTCGAAGCGATCATGACAGAGAATTTGAAAACTCTCAATTCAGTGATTTCTGTGATAAACTTGGAATTCAACATGAATTCTCAGCACCAATCACTCCTCAGTGGAATGGCATTGTTGAGAGGAAGAACATGACCCTTTAAGAAATGGCTTGAGCTATGTTTGCGGAGAAAGGAGTACACAAAAAATGGTGGGCAAAAGCTATTAATACAGTTTGCTATACGATAAATCGTGTGTATCCTCGTCCATTCACCAACAACATAATACGAGATTCGGAAAGGCAGGAAGCCAAATGTTTCATACTTTCATGTGTTTGGAAGCAAGTGTTATGTTCTCAGAGATAGAGATCATTTGGAAAAGTTTGACAGCCGCAGTGATGTTGAATTTTTCTTGGATATTCTGTGAACAGTTGTGCTTATCAGCTTTACAATAATCAGATTAAAGCTCTTATGGAATCTATCAATGTCATTGTGGATGATTCAGATGACAAACAAGTATCCGGTGAACTAGAAGATGAACCAGATCATGTTCCAACACGGAGTAGTCCAACCCAGAATAATCAGCCCAAGCAGCCAAATCATGTTGGAACATTTGAACAGTTAGGTAATCCTGATGAACCTGAAGAAGTCGAGTATGTTGGAATATCCTCTCACATCTTGCCTATGTCGATGATACAATAATTTCCCTAAAAATAACCAGTAATAACCTAATCAAAATTAAAGTTTTTCTAGACAAATTTCATCCACTACTGGACAATTAATAAGATTTGAAAAAATCAATTACTATTTAGGAAGCAATACATCCCTGGCCTATCACTCATTAATCTGAACCACCTTAGGCTTGTCCAAATGATCTTTTCCGTTTAGATATGCATGATGCCCAGTTTTTACAGGCATAACAAAGGTTAGTTATTTTCAGCCAATTATGGAAATTTATTATTCAAAACTAAAAAATTGGAAAAACAAATGGCTAAGTGCAGCGGGAAAGTTAATGTTAATTAAATACTGCCTGTTTTCAATCCCACAACACTGGTGGGCAACCCTTTCACCTCCAAAAAAAGGTAATTAAAATGCTTGAATAAAAATGGCTAACTTTTTCTGGGAGGGGGGGGGGGAAGTAGATTCTAAGAAGAAAAAATATTGGGAAAAATGGTCAGAGGTGTGCTTTCCTACTCAGGAAAACGGGCTGGAATCAGGAACCTAAACACTATTATTTCAGCCTTTTCTCTCAAACTTTGGTGGAAATTTCAAAGGCGGAAAAAAACTGGGAAAAATTCCTATGGTCGATTCCAATTAGTGCTAGAAAATATAACTGGAAAAGAATTTTCTCAATCAATCACATATCTTAATCAAATTCAGTGGGGTTACATGGAAATGGTTTAGCGAATTTATAGCTATCTAATTGGTCAGGTTCATGTCCACTAATAGATATGTTGTATCCATTACATATGAACATTCCATTTAACCTAACAATTGTTGAATTCATCGATCAAAAACACCATATGCACATTGTATTGTTGCTTATCCGCTACATTTGTCTCAATTTTTGTAGGAAGCGGTGATCAGACCAGGGAGGACAAGCTCATTTGGAAGCCAAGTGTCAAAGGTAATTTCTCCTTCAAATCAGCTTTCTATATTCTAAGGGACAAATGACCGGTGCTCCAATCTCTTAACCAGGTATGGATTGATAGACTTCTAAAGAAAATTGCAATATTTAGGTGGAAACTATCAAACGCACTGATGTTCTCATGTTTATGAAATTCAACCTGCCATCTAAATGCCATTTTGCAATGATTCATACTCGATTTTGTAGTTCTTTAACCAATGTAATCAATCAGTGCTAGTTTGGGATGTGGTAAATAGGTGGTTGGGTATATCTAGTATGCAGTTCGCCTCTATTTGGGAAAGACTGACCTACTACTGGACTTTTTCTGGTTTTTCACATGCACACACCACACTGTCTCAGTTGCTACCTTCAGTTGTATGTTGGAACTTATGGAAAGCAAGGAACAATTCCATCTTGGAAAATGTTTGTATTAATCTCAACGGATTAATAGCCAACATTAGAGATTAAAAAATTCTTATGTTCTATATCAAACTGATCTTCAACATGCACTATATTGATAAAGATTGGCATTTTTTGGGCTTAATTCCAAAATTAAAAAACAAATTGAAACTAAACATTGGTAAGGTTGGATGGCTGAAACATGTAGCTCACTTTCAAATAAATGTAGATGAACTTTGGGAAAAATCAACCGGTGAATGTGGTTTAGGACTAGTGATTAGAGATGCATATGTTAATCTAGTTATAGCAAGAACTTTGTTCCAAGTGGCTACATCTAGTCTGCATGTTGAGATTTTAGCAATCAAGGAAGGCATAATAAAATTAGGGATTAGTATTCTTGGTAGTTCATTTCCTATAGAAACTAACTGCGTGAATGCACTTAATTCTGTTTACAATCATATGAATGCTCCATGGTTGCTTTATGATTTTTTAAATAGAGTTAATTTACTAAAAGTATCTTATAAGATTACACATATTGTAAGAGAAGCTAACCAACCGGCAGACAAATTGGTAAAATTGGCATTATCCAATAGAGCTCTTTGTAATGATTATGATTATCTGAATCTAAATATAGAAATCAAGGGTTTTCTGGGGCTTGATAAAATGGGAACCCCTTCAGTTAGATTAAATCAACAGGTTTAGAATGAATGCTACTGATGGAATTTCATTTTCCTGCAGATTACACAATCAAAAGCAGTTTCCAAGATTGCATAGGATTAGGCTCTTCATGTTGGGAAAACTGGGAAAATTTATGAACATATATTCTTTGAGATAGGGGAATCCGGCTTGCATGCCAACTATGGAGGACAGTGGTCATTGATGTATTATAGTCTACATAGTATTCTGTGGGAAACTAAGCTACTCAATTGGTTGACTTCTGTCAGTATGTGGAAAACTTTATTTTTCCATGAAGATGAGCGACTCTTTTGTAAATTATTCATTAAAATAGGATATTTAATAAGTTTAATTTACTCAATGCCCTATTCATGTCATATATTAGGAAAAACTTTGGATTGTAATATTTTCATTTCTTTTATGTGGTTTGGGATGGCAGTGGAAAAAAACTCCCCTCGTCCTATAGGGTGGTTACATATATAAAGTGTTACCCAATCAGATTACACATATATGTATGTTGATGATAAAGTGTTTGGTTCTACTTTGCCATCTATGGTACATCATTTTGTAACCATGATGCAGGACGAGTTTGAAATGAGCATGGTCGGAGAACTCACATATTTTCTAGGACTTCAAGTGAAGAAAGAAAAGAACGGGTTGTTCATATGTCAAGCAAGTATACCATGAATATGGTGAAGAGATTCGGACTAAGTAGTTCGCGAGTTGTAAGAACTACAATGGCTGCTACATATAAACTAGGGAAGGATGAGAAAGGTGTTGCAGTTGATCGGAAATTATACGGGAGTATGATTAAAAGACTTTTGTATCTTAGTGCTAGTCGACCAGATATATGTTTCAGCGTAGGGGTACGTACAAGATTTTAGGCTGATCTAAAGGAATCTCATTTAACTGCAGTAAAAAGGGTCATTCGATATGTTAGTGGGATATCTGATTATGTAATTTGGTATTCAAATAATCAAAATTCATGTCTGATTGGTTATAGTGATTCTGATTGGGCAGGTGATACAGATGATCATAAAAATACCGCTGGTGGTTATTTCTATATTGGCACAAATTTGATCTCTTGATATAGTAAGAAGCAGAATTCAATCTTCTTATCAACGGTTGAAGCTCAATATCTTGCTGCTCGAAGTTGTTGTGCACAGTTACTATGGATGAAACAAATGATGAATGACTATAGAATTCAACAAGGGATTCTAAAGATTTTATGTGACAATAAAAGTGCGATTGATATATCAAAGAATCCAGTTCATCACTCTTGGACAAAGCACATTGACACCATGCATTATTTTATTCGAGATCTGGTTGAAATAAAGGAAGTGTGGTTGCCTATGTTCCAACATGTGATCAGTTTGAAGATATATTCACCAAACCTTTAGATACTGCTAATTTTGATCTCCTCAGACAACACTTGTATGTGTATCGACTTTGAGGTATTTCCCTAAATAGCCTCTGAACATATTTTTTATTTATTTATGTTGTTCTTGTTTTTGTGTACAGAAAATTATTAAAACACAAAAAAAATTGAAAGGAGGAAAAGGATAACAAAAATAGGAGTTGTAGAGATATGTTGAAAGTGCAAAAATTTTTGATATGAGTTGACAAGAAGTAAATAAAGGTAATGATTTTCTTGGAAAGGGAAAATGTTGGTGCGATTAAAGAGGTGAAAAGGAAGAAGTAAATTATCTTTCAAACTTTTCCATCTCTTCATCTTCCCTCTATTTTCGTCTACCCTACTCCTTGTCTCTTTCCACCTTTCGAATTATTGGTAGATGTTTTGAGAGAATATTGCCGATAAGACTGGGATTTCTTTGCCAAATTTAGAGCTATATATTGATTAGAAATTGAGTTGTGGAAACACAAATCCATCTCTTCTCAAATTTTGTTGTCACAAAACTCTATAAGCCCAAAAATCATCAATGGCCGAACAATGCTTTCCAGAAGATGTATGCAATGATGTTGTGATGTTTGACGAAAGAGCTCAGAGGCCAGTTCAACCCCTCAGGGTCATTCCCTACAAGCCTAAGGTAAAAAAAAACCCTGAATCCCCCAGTGCACCCTTGATTGAGGTTAATGGAATGAAGTTCATTTCGGTGTTAGAATGCTTATACTGGCATAAGATGAATAATTGTGCTATAGATTTGACCAGGGTTAGAAATCTTAGTGGGAATCTATTTTATTTTGATATGGATGAACAAGTGACTGGAGAATTTGATGATACTGAGAGAATTGAGAGGTGGAATCCCAGGTTGATTATGGGTTGTTTCATGAAAACTGAAGAACGAGAATATTTCATTGTCTGTAGCACTGTCACTACTTCCAGTAATGTTCATATTGAAGAGATATAAGATGTTGAAGATGAGGTATTAGATGTTGTTAAATCCACATACAAAAGGGAGACAATTATGTAGATTCCAGTGCAACTAAGAGGAATGAGGAGCTTAAGGCGTTGAAGCCCCACGTGATTGTCTTATCAGATAGTGAGGATAATGAAGGTGTTGGATATGTTCCAACAAAGAGAGAAGAGACAGGGTTTGCTAAAGCTATGGAGACTGGTGAGCCTGAACTAAGGTTCACGGATGCTGACATGAGAGATCAAAACCAGTAATTTGTTGATGATTTTGGACGAAGTGCATATGATAGTATGGAATACTCTGAAGTTGGAGAGACATGGGGAGATGAACCTATGAATGAGCAGTCATAGTATGCAGCAGAGATTGAGAACTCTGAGCATGTTGGAATACAAGATGAGAAAGCAGCAGAAACTAATGAAGCAACAAAAACTGAGCATGTTCCAACACAAGAACAAGATCTTACCTATTCCAGTGATGAATTCTTGGATGAGTTCATCCAGACCCGGGTTAAAAAGGAGAATAGGAAGGAGATTCTAGTGCCCAAGCCATCACAACTAGCAAAGAAGAACAAGAGGAGTTCTTCTGAACCCAAGAAGAAGACTGCTCTACCTCCACTTTCTTTAATTGATGCTCTTACTGATATATTTTATGATGAGGGTTGTGAGGAAATGGGTGAGATATTTTCTCAAAGAAAGATTATTCCTGACAGGCCAGTAGACTTGGTTGCCTATGGAGAGTGCGGCTACATTGTATCAGGACTATAATAAGCAAATAGTCAGTGAGGTATATTCTAATCAGATGGCTAGTAATTTAGAACATGATTATCCCTAGTGTGATAAAATGTTTGTAAGGGGCAAGATAATTAATTTCTTGATTGCAGGGATTAATAGGTTATTGGGGCTGAAAACTCAAGAGTTTGAAGGAGTGTTTCCTGAAGAATTAGAAATATCAGATGACGAGATTCTTGAGGTTATATCTGGTGGAGTGAAGACTGAGTGACCAGTGACAGGCTATTCTCAAGCATTTTATCTTTCTAGATTATTTTGCCTCTATCAGGTTTCAGTTAAATGTTGGATGCCCTCTGCCAACACTACAACTCTAACACGAGAAATGGCAAAGTTGTTGTACTGTGTTGGAACACAGAAGCCTGTCAATCTTGGATTTCTTATTCAGCAAAGTATTGTGAGGTTGGCTATCTCTCTAAAGGATATACATGCACTGGTTTACCCTTTTATCATCTCTACCTTGGTAAGAAGTGAGAGAGTTAGGGTCAAGCCAAAAGATCAGATTGTGGAGACTGAGCCTCTGAGGCCTAACAAGAAGAAATTCGGCGTGAGACAGGTAAAAGATCTACCTTGAAACCCTGAGGCCTCTGCTTATACTTCTTCTAGTGATGAGAAACAGGCTGAGTTGGTGGCAATGAATGCAAGGTTGAGAGCTATCACTATTCAGATGGCAGTTTTTTAGGCAAAAAGGGTAAAATTTGAGGTTGAGAAGGCCCGGATGGAAGCACTGGTTGCATCCCCTAAACACGAATGAGGAATCTGTATGAACTATGTTCCAACATAGTTTAGTTGTTGATTTCAGGGGGAGCTGACTTTGTTGCTCTTTTCAATTTATTTTCCTTGTTTTATTGTCTTTGGCATCTTTATGGCCCATGGGGAGAATATTTTGAATGAATTTTGGATATTATTTTACTATGATGTAATCTGAATTATTTCTGGATTTCTGGTTTCTGGTGACATGCTTATTAATTCAGATTTGGTGATTAGTATATGTTCTAACATAAAGGGATTTCTGGAGTTCTTATGTTATGAAGATTGGAAGATTTTCTTTGTGTTCCTAATTCCAAAATGGTTGGGTTCACAAAATGCCAAAGGGGGGATTGTAAAGTCATGTGGTTTTCATTGATTATTAAATTGACATTTTTGAACTAATTTGGAAAAAGAAAACATTCCACATTGGAACATACGGAAAGATGAAGCTTAAAAACGCTGAGTCAATTTGGAATATTGCGTGATATTGATTTATGGAAGTTTGAAGTTTATGCAATATTGATTCAGGCGTGTATATGAAGCATAATGAATTTATCGAAAATTTCTATAATTATGAAATTGGATTTATGGAATACTATGGGATATTTGAGATAAGAAAAATATCTTTATTTAAGGGATTTGGATATGCTTCAGAAGCAAATAAGGAATAGGAATAGTGTGGAGATAATCATGGAGAATTCCGATCTGCTCAATGGACTATTTATAGAGGACATCATGGCTGCATTCCTCACGAACTTAATTGCGAAAATCTGATATAAAATTTTCTATCATTCTGAGAGTACTGCGAGAGTCAAGATACATATGTTCCAACATACAGTAACTTGTTGATTAGTTCATAATCATATACCTTAATTCCTCTGGAGGAGGAGATCCAGCATCGACAAGTTTCGAGGTCAGAGAGAGTCTGATCAAGGCAGATCGGTAGCAAGGGGAGCTTGCAGAATTCACACGTCATTAATTAAAAAGATAAGTAAATTGTACGATGTACTTTGTACTGTATCTTTCTGATTAGTAGATTCATTCTGAATTAGGCCAGGCCCCACAGATGTAGGTGGATTTCATAGAACTGCGTAACCAAGTCTTGTGTGTTATTGTCTCATTTTATTACATTCTTGGTTAGATAGATTATGTTGGAACACGAATTTAATAAATAATCTTATTAGGTAAAACCAAATTTCAGTGTCAAAAAGGTAAAAGTGCAAATAGGGTTAAGGCAGAAGAAGTAATAATTTTCTGCACTTTCTTTTTTCTTCAAATCCTCTGTATATACTATTTTATAGGGTATCCATTTCTTTTCTATTCAGTTTAAATTGGTAAAACTTGTTTCTATAACAAGCATGATTAGAAAGTTGAGGGACACTAAAAGTAAGATATTACATTGACATAAAAAAAAGTACACTGAATATCGGTGCCAGATACCGGTGCCTTTGAAGAAAAAAATTTGAATTTAATATTTTTCAGCACAGATTTTGGATGAATGACATATAACAGTGCTAATACCGGTGCCTATGATCTGAATAGTAATTTTGGAGGGTAAAATTTTAGTGGAAAATAGCTATCACCGGTATGATGAGGAATGACACCAGTAATAATACCGGTGCTCATAGAATTTTTTTTTAAAAATGATTTTATGATATGAGTTACTTTTGAAAATTGGTTTATAGTATGAATTACTAAAAACATGTACTGCCGCTTTCCAACATTTCACCCAAAAAATCATTTATTTAATATTTCTATATTTATTCGAGAATAATAATAAAAAACGTGTATTTAGAGAAATGGATATTGGGGTAACACAATTTTGGGCATAGTGTAATTTTCCAAAAATTTATAGAAGTAATCAATGTTTAGTTTCGAGATCCTTCGTTCACCCATACATTCCCAAATTACAAAGTTGTGATCGTATACTATTGAATTGCATTTTGGTTCCACCAATTTCATGATTTGACGACTTCAACATTCTTGGAGGGATCTAAGTGTAAAAGGTAAAAACTTTACTCGTAACTCCAAATTGAATTTCGCTCGAACGTGATGCTACCTTATACATCCCCATTATATTTTACATGTCTGTATGGGAATATTTATAAAAATGGAGCACAAAAACATATCAATAATCCTTTCTGATTTCACTTTACAGCTTCTAAGTAATCAACCATAAGTTACTTTAGAACATGTACTAGCGCTTTTCATTATTTCACCCAAAAAATCATTTATTTTATATTTCAACATTTAGGCAATAATAACAAAAATCATGTATTTTGGAGCAATGGGTAATGGGCTAACACAATTTTGGGTCACGGTGGAATTTTTCAAAAATTTATAACAAGTAATCAATGTTTACTTTTGACACCCTTCCGTTCACCCATACATGCCCAAATTGCAGAGTTGTGATAATATATTATTGAATTGAATTTTGATTATGCCAATTTCGTGATTCAACGACTCCAACTTTCTTAGAGGGAGCTAAGTGCAAAAAGTAAAAACTTTACTCGTAACTCTAAATTGAAATCCGCTCGAACGTGATGCTACCCTATACACCC
>JAULKM010160706.1:0-16449 GCA_032355605.1 Rubia tinctorum | reverse complement strand
CAAATCGCACCAAACACACAACAAACTTGTGAATGGCAGTGGACGACTGATTTAACTCTTGTGCAGGGACTGAGCAGTGAGTGCGGCGCGGGAAACGAGATGCCGGTGCATGATGGTCACACACGAGCGTGTGATTCTGGCAAGACGAGCGTCGGCGAGGGCGCGTGCGACGAACGGTGAGCTCCGATCGGCCGGTGATGAAATCAGCGGCGGCGGACGGCGGAATCCGGCGGGTGGGCTAGCGGCCTTTCGGTCGAGAAAAAAAAGGGAGAAGAAAATTTAGAAATTTAGAAAAATCCAGGGAATATTTTGAGAAACCTGACTGATACCATGATAGAATGTAAAACCCACACATAATTGTGGCTGTGTGTATTCATATATATATACACTGAGTGCAAAGGGTATACAAGGCAGAATCAGATATGGAAAAGATATACAAAACCAATCAAAAAAGGTATTACTTTCTTAACCTGATTCTAATTTATCTAATATTCTATTAGATACCTTAACCCATTCCTTAAAACTTTTTTTCTTTCCTATTCTAGATTTCTTTCCGATCCGACCCGACAAACAGACTTCAACACTTTCCGACCTGACCCGACCTGACAAACAGACTTCGACCCGTTTCAACCCGGCTCAAACCTGATCCGACCCGACCAACAGGCTTCGACCCGTTTTGACCCAAACTCGTTTCGACCCAATCCGACCCGGCCAAAAGATTTTGACCCGTTTCAACCTGAACCTGTTTGACCCGAACTCGAACCTGACCCGAATAACCGAATTGACAACTCTAATTTTCGGTGTACGCTATAATATACGGTATTATCTCAGGCCAATTTTCAGAGTAATAACGTAGCAGCTCTCTCTTTAGAAAGGCGTAACCGTGCGTATCTAATACAAGGGGAAAAAAAGGAAAAAATACATTTTTCTTATATAGGAAAATAATAATGGTGACTAACGTGCTCTGAAAGAGTCTACGCTCTCATCCTATTATATACGTATCTTTGATCCCTAATTTCTGAGCACAAGTCTGAAATATCGACCCTAAAAACCAAGAAAAAGGGAAAATGATCAGGCCGAAGATTTATCTTTTTGGTGATTCCATCACTGAACTTTCCTTCCGCGAAGGGGGATGGGGTGCTTCTCTTGCCAACGATTTTTGCAGAACAGTAAGGCTTCCTTTTATTTTCGCATTAGCGGTTGTCAGGCAAGGGACTGCGCAACAGCGCAAGCCACCCCTATGATACGCCGGCCAAAAGAATAGGGATAAGAGCTACACGGCTTAGTAAAATCTCCGCTAACTCTCACCTCCTCCTTTCTTTGGCCGGGGATTTTACGTGTTTGGTTTTTTTCATTATGTGTGAAATCACATTATGGTTCTACTATATTTATTTTCTGTCATTTTTGTTGGAACGAACGACAGGTTGATGTGACGGTGAGAGGATACTCGGGATATAACACGAGGTGGGCTTTGATGGGGATAGAGAGGGTGTTTCCACCACCGCCGGAGGACGAGGTGGAGCCGCTGTGTGTGACGGTGCTCTTCGGGGCTAATGACGCATGCATCCCGGAGCGCTACGGTGGCTACCAGCACGTTCCCATCGATGAGTATAAGCGGAATCTGCGTTCCATGGTTTCCTTTCTCAAGGTATGTGACCATTCAGTTGTACCGTCTTCTCTTCCCCCTGCAGCACACCCACATAAACCCCTTCTGTTTTTCGAATGGTGTTGGAGAAATTATCTGCCCATTTGTTTTACCATAACAATCAATTTATTTTACCAAAACATGTATTTCAATGATATTTCTATAATAAGTGTAGCACGAATTATTATTTTAGACCTACTAACTGTTATATAAGATCATTTTATAAATGATGAAACTAATGGGATGATTTGATGTTTGTTTTTATTTTTTGCAACGGAATTCTTATAACTTTAATTTTTTTTAAATGTATTGTAATATTATAAATAATTAAAATTTTACTCTAAAAGTTATTGAAATTGTGATTTCATTATTAATTTAATCGTGAATTGGATAACATGAATGAGACTTTTAAAATAAACATCAAATATAGACCTATAAGATTTGGCAAAGTCTTAGAAAAGACGGTATTTCCATAGACTTATGGAAAGACGGAGTTTAATTAGAATAATAAAAGGTAAAAGGTCTTAGTTGCAATATTAAAATTTTATTATGCAACGTGTAGTAGTTATAAAGTTTATAATCCGATTCATGCAACCGAAAATTTTATCTTCATTTCTTCTAATTTGCACTTTAAACCTTGATTTTTTTCATAATTTATGAAAAAACTGTTTTTCAAGAGACAAACTCGCCGTCAAAACTACTTATTAAGGAAATAAAATTTCGGGCATGTTTAATCAGAAGCCAATTGAAGGCAACTACCAAGATATACATACCTACGCGAGTATGTATTGATCTATTGGTCTTTACATGCTAAATCTTCGTGAACTACTAGTTCAAGTGATCATTGCAACCATATAATATTTAGCATATAATAATTAGAGCAAAGTTGATATATAACCCAGATAATTCTCGAAAGTGCATATATAATTCTGTGTTAATTGAAAGTGCAAATATAACCCAAGATAGTTTGAGTATGTGCAAATATAACTTTTTCCGTCAGTTTAAGACCGGAATTCAGTGAAAAGACTATTTTACTCCACTGTAAAAAAAAAATATAATATAAAAATTATTGAAATTATTGAAATTACATTCATATCCCCCTAAAGCCCTAAACCTTCATTTCCAGCAGCTCTCTTTCTTCTTCCTTACCTTCAAACAATTTCTTCTTCCTTAGAAAACGAATCTCTTCTTCTTCCTTACTGAAATTCAACCCAACTTTCGAATTAAGTTTTGAAATTAAACCATTTTCCTTGAATGATTGTGAATTTTTTTATTCTATATCGGTCTAGGGTTTAGTTTAGTGAGCGGGGAGAAGGGGTGGTGGGTCTCAATTTTCTGGCGTCGGAAATGGTGGTGGAGATGGTGTGGGGTTGTGAGGATGGTTATGAGGGTGGCGAGCGGGGAGAGGGGATGGTGGTGGTGATCGACGGTGACGAGGCCCCATGCCATCGGTGACGAGGTGGTCATCATTTCTTTCTCTTTCTCACTCCAGAGGATAAGAGGTGGTGATGAGGCCTAAAAAATGCTAGCGCTAGCAATAACGCCAGCGGTGAGAAGGTGGTCTTCGTTTCATTCTCTTTCTCTCTCCTACGCCAGCGGTGACGAGGCCTCAAAAATGCGGTGACATGGTGGTCGACATCGGGGGAGACAAGGTGGTCAACGGTGATGAAGCACAAGAAAATGCGGTGATGAGGTGGTCGGCAGCGGGGGAGGGGGAAATCTGAGGTTGGCGTGTTGAAGAAGTGGTCAATGACGGTGGGGTGAGGTCATTGGAGGAAATCTGGCATTGGGGGTGAGGTCAGCGGCAGAAATTTGAGGGCAGAGGGGGAAATCTGAGATCTGATGTCGGAAATCTGGCATCGAGGGTACGGCGGCGGCGCTGGCTCGGTGAAAGTGGTGGAGCAGTGGCGGTGGTGGTAGTATAGTGGTGGGTCGAAGAATATTTTTGTCTTTCAATTTTTGTTTTAGGCTGAGGGGAATTTTTGTCATTTTCGGTCGGTCAATGGCCAGAAATGATCAGTCAATGTTGTAATAGAGGTTTTAAGGTTATATTTGCACTTATGTAAACTAGTCAGAGTTGTTTTTACTTTAAAAATTATCTCAAATTTATATTTGAACTTTTTCAATTTATAGGGTTATATTTGTAGATTTCCCTAATATTTAAGATATTCTTTGCAGCAAATTCAGAAATGTTTGCTTTGTATTCTTTTTTACAAGTGTTTGAAAATCGGCCACTTTAATAAACAAAAGGAACCCTTGCTACTATTAAAACAAGAGTGCGTCTCCTGACATGCGGTTTGTCCATAAATTTATGGACAAGTCAATTATGTTTTACCTTATACACTGCATTTATTAAATTACATATTAAATTTAGAAATTTAGAAAATATATTTTTATATTTTCACATTCAAATACATATTATTACTTATTTTAACTCTAAAAATTCAATAATTAAATTTTATAAAAATAAATTACAACATTTAAGGTAAAAATCACGCGAACTATCCATAAACTTATGGAAATGTCAACTTTCCAGAGACTTTCTCTTAAAACAAAACTAGTACCACTCCATAATCCACTATCCACAGTTTAACAAACGTTGTAGTAATTAATTGGGAAATGTGTAATAATGACCCTATTAAATTGAGAAAGTGCAGAAATAACCCTAAATTTTTGAAAATTAGTGCAATTATACCGAAAATTAAACTATTCCGGCATTGATCGAACGAATTCAGGCACTGACCATTTAGGAAAAGACAACAAGACCCCTATTCTTAAAACAAAAAATTTAATGATAAAAAGACCCCTAAGGTTCTTCTTCTTCTCCATCATCTTCAAACCAACCACCAGCTCCGTCGGCCAAGCTCCGCCACCGTCACAAGCTTTGCCAACGCACCACCAGCTCTGCACCAATCCCTTTCGCCCAAATCCGTCGTGTCACCGCCGCCTCCTCCACACCTCTCCCCCGCCACCATTCAACCCTATCTCTGCCCTTGCCTCTCCGTCGTGCACCATCTCTAGCCCCGCGCCACTCCTCTCCACCGCGCGTCTCCTCTCCCTCGCGCCACCTCTCCCTTGTCACTCTCCCAACTACTTTAGCTTCGACCTCTCCCCTACCACCACCTCTCCCTCGCAACCCTAGCACTACCCCTCACCGCTACCCGCTCAGCCCCATCACTACCGCGTAAAAGGTCCCACCACCGTGTAAAAGCCTCTACCACCATGTAATAGATGCCCACCACCACGCCAGAATCTTAGCCCGCCGCTGGCTCGGTTGCCGTTTGCACAGCCCTTACAAAATGGACACAGATTAGGCGTCTGGTTTGGCGAAGGAATAAGATTCTAGAGGAATGGGCAGCTAGGGTTGATCAGTTGGAATGCGGGGCTGTTACAAGAATAGAGGAATGGGGGGCTAGGGTTGACCGGAGGAATGAGGAGTTAGGGTTGAGCAGAGGAATTGGGGGTTGTTACAAAGAGGGGGAGTGGAGCGGGAAAGAAATTAGGCCCATGGAATGAGATGGGAGCAAGAAAGAAATGAGAATGGTGGTGGCGGGGGAGAAACAAGAAAGAAAAAGAGTAATTTCCATTGTTTTATTAAAAATCAAGGGCATTAATGTCTTCTACATTTTTAAATATTTTTTTCAAAGTTTTAATAGAAGGTTAAAATGGTCATTTCAACGATTTCCAGCCATTTCTGCCATTGACATTTTGATCAACAATTTCCAGGTTTATTTTTGCACTTTTACATTTTACAAGGTCATTTCTGCACTTCCGCCCAAAACATAGGGTTAAAACGCACTTTGCTTTAATTAATTTTATCACTTCTACGGTCAAATAAGTTTTCAACTCAATAGGAAAGTGAATCTGCAAAATATAATTGGGTGACTGCATTCATCATAAAAGGTCCTTATATAGAGGAAAAATACAAAGACCAAAGGCCAACAACATTGAGGAATAGAATATTATATAAATATTACTTGCATTTAGAATAGATTCATTTTTCTTTTATATACAGGTCTTTACATATTGTAACCCACATCATGAATACAATCACAACATTACACGTTTTTTTATACATGGTATCAGAGCCTAAAAATCCTGAAACTTAAACTCTAAATATTTTTTTCGCTGTCGTTTTCCTCGAGCTGCCGCCACCACCAGCCGCTCGTCCATCCCATGTGCCACAACATTTTCGCCATTGCTCGACATCCGATCTTCATTCACCGATCTCCGCAGCATCCTCCACGTTGCCGCGATTGTCCAAGGGGTCTGCCAACACAATCTGCCCCACGTATCCTGTGCGCGCCGATTCACCCGCCACGCGCCTTCGTCGAAGTACTAGCCGCTACATCAGTGCCGCCAATCGGATCTGGTGTTGCTGATCTTATCTTTTCTGATGTCTAATCCAGGATTTAAATCTGCCCACTCTGCCACAAAACGTGGTCACATCGCTGCTGAAACTGAGGCCAATAAGCTACAAAATCTCAATGCCACTGATGTTATTGTAGGTTTACTCAAGCAGTTGTAATTACAATCTGGCACTGGCCAGTCTGTACCTTTTGGCCGATCTATGAACTCTCGGTACTGCATCCATCCTTCTGATGGTCACAATTTTGGTCATTTGTCCCGTCGTACTGTAAGGTGGAGAAAAGTAACTTGAATGGACTACTGCGATTTGTAGTTCTTTGCTTGCTAAGAAGAATATCGGTTTCATTGATGGAACCATTACTAAACCTCAGGCTGGTTACCCTGATGCTAATGATTAGCTTGGAGTGGATGCTACCATTGTTTTCTGTATCTTGCAGACTGTTGATCTATCTTTACGATCTACCATGACTTATTTTTTCCACTTCTAAGGAGCTGTGAGATGATCTTGCTGGATGTTTTCCTCTTGTTAATGGTCCAATAATTCTGCAGATGCGCACTGATATCGTCAACTGTCATCAGAATGGTCAGACTATTTCCATCTACTTTAGAAACTCAAGAAGTTGTATGATAACTACAACCCTCTTCAACCTTCTCGAGTTTGTACCAATGAAGCTTGCAAACATTGTGCACATGTAACCATGCTGCTGCCTTTCATGATCGTGAGAAAGTGATTTTGCAAATTTTTCCTCAGTTTGAATGAAGGCTATCACACCTTGTGATCCAATGTCATGACTCAAGAACAGCTGTCATCCGTCATGCGTGTGTATGCCTTTGTGTCTCAAGAGGAGAATCACAAAGCCGTGATTCGGTCTCGTGAGTCTTCAAATGATTCCATGGCTTGAAACAATTTCAAAATTATATATATATATACACATATAGAAAGAAATATAATTTTATATAAGTATGATATAATTTTGAAAGATAAATATATGTCAAGAAAAGATATTTATATTAAAACAATCGGATAACTTTCTTTCATATATCACTTTCTTCATTATCAACTTGCACTTCTTCATTGGTTCTACCGAATCTCTATATCTATAAAATTAGGCATTGTATTTTTCCAATTTTCATGAAACATCCAGAAATCCATATTTCCTTGGAAAATTTCCTGATATTAAGGATAATTTGTAAATATTGTGATTAGATTATATAATATTATTTTTAATTAGATTTAGGTAAATATGTTTAGAATAGAATCATTTTCCATATGTAATTCTTTTTCCGTTGGCCTTTGATCTTTGTAGTTGCCCTAATATAGGGGACTTATATGATGAATACAATCACCCGAATATATTTTACATGGTATTTGAGTTAAAATCCTTAAAACTTAAAATACCTAAAATCGTCGTCGATTCCGATTCCGATTCCGCTTCCGCTTCCGTCGACCAATGGCCAACGCTGATTTTCCATCAATTACCGATGAAATTAAGCAGTCCGGCGACTTCAATCCACCATTGACTGACCTCGATATCTAAACCGTGCAGGACAACGCTGTTGTTGCACTGACCTCCAGTCCACCATCACTGATTCCTGAGATGGCGAGGATGTCGCCACCGCAAATCTCCACATCGCCGCCAATCGTCTCTGAGCATAAATCTTTGTGTCCAAGAAACTCAACGCCTCCTTCAACGCTCTTTCAACGCTCTTTCACCATTACCTACATCTTTGTTTTTCCTTCCTGCATTAGATAACCTGACTCTGCTAGTCCCCTCGGTGAATCTGAAAGGTGATAATTATCGTTAATGTGCAACAATTCTTTGCCCAGAACAATTATAGCAACCCAAAAACTGGACCACCACCGTCGCCAGCCAGATTTAAACCGCCATCACTCTCGGTGCTGCCTCTCTGTTTCTTCACTGAGTGCCCTTAATCGTTCAGCTATGGTACCCAATTAATATTATGCTCACTGGAATTCAGTTTTAAATCTGATTTTTAAATTAAATACCACTGACAATAATTGAGTAAGTCTTCTATACATTGGAACATTGAATCTGGCGCTTGTTATGATATAAATGGTAACAAGGAGCTTCTTCGTGATAGTATCCCTGTTGAATCTATTAATTTTATTCTCCATAATGGAACCATATCTACCGCTATTTACCAAGGCACTTTACGTCTTTGGAATATTATTCTGCAATATGTTTTGCTTGTCCTTAAATTTCCTTACAACTTATTATCTTGTGTTAAATTACTTGCTACCTTTAATTGTCTGGCTGTATTTACAAAAAAATATATGGATATTACAAGACGTTAGCTTGAGTACAGTGATTTGCGTGGGTGAATAGTTGGGTGGGTTTTATTGGCTGCGTTCGTTTGAAGTTTCCTCTTTAATATGTGCACTGATAGTGTCTACCGTCTCTAGGTCCTCTGTTTCTGTTAGTCTTTGGCATCGGTGATATTTTCATCCTTCCACTTTGTTGTCTTTTTTTCTTTTATTAAAGATAGTCATTTAGAATTTTTAATACCATTGCTCCATACTCCTTTTGTTATCGAGCAAAACAATCTAAATATAGTTTTCCGTTCAGTTTGACTAAAACTACTCGTTTTTTGAGTTGGTTCATTGTAATGTTTGGGGACCTTATAATTCCCTCTCCACTAATGGAGATTATCATTTTTAACCATAGTTTATGACTATCCTCGGGCCATTTGAGTTCATCTACTTGTGATAAAATCATAAGTTGTTACCATATTCAAGGATTTTTTGTGCTCTCATTTTGAGACAGTTTCAACGCCACATCTGGAGAGCTCGAGTGGATAATGGTAAAAATATTTTATTACTATGGTCTTACTTTCCTGAAACAAGAATTTTATTTGATTCTTCCATAGTTGATATGTCTCAGCAGAATGGTCGTGATAAACGTAAGCATCGACATCTTCTAAATGTTTCCCATGCTCTTCGCTTTCAAGCTCATCTAGCTAATGATTTTTGGGGAGAATGTGTATTGACTCAAGTTTACTTGATTAATCGTACTCCTACACATTTTCTAGTTGGAAACACTCCTTACCAGTTAATGCACAGATGATAACTAATTGTTTTTCTTCTCTGGGTTTTCGGTTGTCTATGTTTTTCTTCTCAAGTGCTTGTCCCCGCAATATATTTGCATCTCGGAGTTGGTCGATGTGTTTTTCTAGGTTACTCTATAGGAAAGAAGGTTACTCTGCATGCGTTAGCCAATGCATTTGACCCATTTATTATCATCTTTTGTTTTGTTGACTGGTAGTTTTAGTTAGGTTTACACGAAAAAGGGTTTATACGACCACTTTTGGTTTTATTATCTAAATCCTGAGTTTTGTAGACTTAATTGGAGCTAATGGACACTTTGTATTCACGGGAAGCTATTTCTTACTTTTTGATCTCATTAGTAGGTTGTCCGTGAGTGCGTTTTATCATCTTTTTGTAGAAGGTCGTCCGCTAGGGTGATAGTAGATATTTGAAGGTCATTGGTAGAAGATATTGAAGGTCATTTCCAATGATAGCAGTAGATTGATGGCCATGGACTCCAAATCATGATAGTAGATGGAATGGAACCCAAGTAAGGCGGATTCAAAGTTCAAGAAGGCCAAAGAAGAAGCGGATGGATCATTTTCCAAAGTTTCACGGGGTTTAGGGAATGATCTAAGTAGAATTAGCCCTTGAGAGTGGAACCATTGGATTATTCTTCTTGAGTGCTATAAATTCGACTACAAGAACTCCCAAATTGGACCAGCGGTTCACCTGTAACAGAGCAAACAAGTCAGCCGACCAGATTAGCAAAGGCCAGCACGGACCACACTAACTCGACATAATGGCATGAGCTAGAACAACCCATATCACCCAATACGGCTCATGCCAGGGATCCAGTACGAGCCGTGTCAAGCCTCAGCACGGGTCGTGCCTACTCATTCCAGTCGTGTGCCTATGTCTTCTTTTCACTCCAAAATTCGGCTAAGTATGAGTGCGGAACTTCCCGTTCCACACGGTCCACTCTGTTTCAAATCACTAATGGCAAGAATAGCCGATGGGGGTTTGAAGAACGACACACCCCGTGCCGAGATACTGAGCAAAATGAGATTTGAGCCGACAGGGCGCGCCAAAAGACATGTGACGTGGATCAGAAGGAGCAAACACATTGTGCCAATTGGCACGGGCTACGCTAGCACGAGGTTGGAATGCGACAACACGAGGCCATGGTCTGTGCCAAGGCCGACATTCTGTATGAGAACGAGACCATGGCCCGTGCCAATGCCGATGTCCCACGCCAGCACAAGGGGGTCTCGGCTAGCATGGACCGTGCCAGATTCCCCCCCCCCCCCCCGTGCCGTTTGTGGCTGCTAGGGTTTTCAACCATTTTTGGGCCTATTGTAGGCTTAATTCCCTACTTCTATATATATGGACCTATGTCTACTGGGGTTCAAGTTTATGCCCACTTTTTCATCTTGTAAAGTAAGTTAAAGAGAGAGAAATCACTCTTCCTTCTCTCTAGCTTATTTTATTTTCTTCTCCTTATTTTTGTTTTGCCCAAAAGTGTTGAATCCAATGAAATACTTGGGTTCAACGGTTAGGGAGTAGGGATCTTACTTGGCGATAGTATTTATATTCATGTTCTGATGTTTATTTTGTGAGATTTCATAGATCGGCCTATTTCTATGTGCTCTTGTATTATTATATTGGCTTGTTCTTAATATTCTTGTGAATTGCATGATTGTCACACTTGGTTCGCACACACCAAAGTCTACTTTCATGTTGTTTCACTATTTCTACCCCCCCCTCCCCCGCGGGGAAAGACACCTAGGTGCGCTTAGGGTAACGATGGGTCCGGAACCGTGTGGGTGTGTGCACGTAGGTTGCCATTGTTAACGTTACGATCGACCATACTCTAGTTAGCTGACTATTTGGTCTGAAGGGTTGCAGGTTAAAATAGCTAAATTAGCAAGCTAGGATTACCTTTATAATTCTACAGCCATCGATAAGACGCCTATTTCCTTTGCCATTGTAGGCCTAGGGATAGTGCATTCATAGTGTTCTTTCAAGGACTTAATTACACGGGGGAGAATCAGAACTGCACACTGAGCCATTGTCGTTGTTGCACTTTCCTAACTGCAGAGGCCAGACTGATAGAAGATTTAATCCACGCACCATTATGCGACAAATAAGGGGATGTTTTGACCATAGTCAGCACTGTATTTGGTAATTTGGTAAACCAAGTTTTCCGTACTACATTTCTATCGTAAAAATTAATTTTCCCACATGTTGGTAAAGAAAATTCCACATAGGTTAATCCTAAGTAGAGGTTGAATCTTTTGTCATCTACTGAGTAATGGTTGACCTAAGATGAGTATCGTCGAACCTTTTGGCACTATGTTGGTAAAACAATAGAAGTTTTATGCCATGGCTGACCTAAGATAAGTCAAACCCATTGTAATCTATGTTGGTAAAACAATAGAATTTGAGCCATATTTGACTTAAATTTAGTAAAGGTCAAACCATTTGACATCTATGTCAATAGAAGTTAAACCACGATTAACCTTAGATGAGAAAAGGTCAAAACTTTATTCGTCTATGTGGGTAAAACAATAGAAATCGAGGCATGGTTGACCTAAGATGAGCAAAGGTTGAACCTTTTGGAATCTATGTTGGTAAAAAAAAATAGAAGTTGAGTAAAAGTTGACATTGAATGATAAAAGTTCAAACCCCTAATAATCTATGCCGGTAAAATAATAAAAGTTGAGCCACAGTTGACCTAAGATGAGTAATCGAACCTTTTGGCATCTATGTTGGTAAAACAGTAGAAGTCAATCCATAGTTAACCTAAAGTTAGTAAAGGTCAAACATTTTGGCATCTATGTTGGTAATAATAGAACTCGAGCCACTGTTGACCCTAGATTAGAAAAGGTCAAAACTTTAAACATCTGTGATGCTAAAAAAATAGAAGTCAAGCCATAGTTGACCTAATATGAGTAAAGTTCGAACCTTTTGTCATCGATATTGGTAAAACAATAGAAATCGGGCCACGGTTGACCTAAAATAAGTAATGGTCAAACATTTTGTCATATATTGAGCAACAGTTGACCTAAGATAAACCTTGTGGCATCTATGTTGGTAAAAAAAATTCCAACCACGGTTGACCTTAGATGACTTATTGTCGAACCTTTTGTAATCTATCGAGCCACAGTTGACCTAAGATGTGTAAATATCGAACATTTTGGCATTACGTTGGTAAAAAAAAGAATTCGAGCTTCGGTTAACCTTGGATGAGTAAAGATCAGACCTTTTGGCATCTATGTTTGTAAAACAATAGAAGTCGAGCTACGAATGACCTAACATGTGTTAAGGTTGAACATTTTATCATCTATAGAGCCACTATTCACCTTAAATGAGTAAAGGTTGAACATTTTATCATATATGTTATTTTGCAATAAAAGTCAAGCCATGGTTGCTCTAAGATCAGGTATGGTCAAACCTTGCTTATGTCTTTAATTTGTTTGGACGTTGAATAATATGCAAAATTGGGCTTGCTTGCGATCTTACCAACATTGAATGAGAAGCATGCCAAATTGGCCTCATTACATTATCAGGCCTTATGACCCACATGAATCCTATGTTCATAACCAGCACCACGTGAGAAGTTGGGTGACGTTGGTCGAATAAACCCTATCGGGCTATAATGGGTTACATGAAGCCCATACTTACGGCCAATACCGCAGTTAGCGTCAGTCATTTTTCAGTTTTGAAGTGGACTTTAGAGGGATAATGAAATTCTAGTGCCCATTTTTTGCACAAATCCTATCCAAAATTATCCCCCACTAAAAACGTCTCCCACCTCTCATTTTCTCCAACTCTCCCACCCGAAATATTCCTCCAACTTTCCTTTCTCACCATATCAAAAAATCCACAAGTTTACAATCAAATGAAATGGAAAACTCAATCAACCTCCAACAACTACAAAAGAGTGGAGCATATCCGGATGGTAATTGAGTTTATAGTCATCCATCATAAGTGGAAACCCCAAATAACTTATTTGGGGTTTATATTTCTTTATTTTTGTTGTTGTGAGTATCATTCCATGTATATAACTTATGAAAAGTTATAGCCGTAGACCAAGGTCGATCCAAGACAAGATTTTTTTTCTTTTTTGCTAGAAAATGGCTTAAATGACTGACCTCGGTCCTACCAGTGGAGAATGGCCTATTATAGATAGCAATAAAAGGCGGATCCGGAGCATTTTGGAAGAACCTCCTCAAGACAGAGGTTCCGAGTTTGGAACCCCCTTAATTCAAAACCCCCAAAAATTTAAAAGTGGTTCAAGGTATTTAGAAGGCGGTTTCCAAGGAACCGCATTTGTTCATTTTGATTAAAGGAGGGTTGTCCTAAAATGGCCTTTAATTTTGTCTAATTAAAGGCGGTTGTGTAAAAATGACTCTAATCATGCTTGGTTACCAGCTTGGAAGAGGGATCCGATGGTTGTTCCAAGTTCGAAATGGGATTGTTTGAATCGAATGGCTTAATGATGTTTTGAATGAAGAACTTATTTTCTGATCATAGTTCCGGACTCGGAACCATGTCTTAGAACTTGGTTACTTTTGAAACAAAGTTCCAAACTCGGAATTAATGAAACTGACATTAAATGTTAGCATTTAATGCAATTTCAATTTAGAAAAACCTATTGATAAAACTTTGGGGCTTTTTGTGGAAATTAAAGGAGAAGGTACATCTACTTGAACAACTCTATTACCTAATTTAATTGATGCATTGAATGTTTAGTTAAGTTTGAAATGTTTGAATTAGGTTTTAGGTTTGAAATGTGTTACAATGGAAAAGTGTTGTATGATCTCATAGGTTTATATGTTATTTTCATGTTGGTATGTAGCTGGTAATGAAAAGAATTGAACTCATCAGTAGCAATCTTAGAAATTCACCCGATTACATTCCTTTGGTAGAATCATTTATTATGTTGGCGTTCGAACATACGTCCAAGAATAGCGTGGTGCGTTCATATTTCCCATGTAAGGAGTACAAGAATGATGTATTTTTGGGGAGGAAGAAGTTGATTGAACATCTAGTAATGTGAGGTTTTAAAATTAGTCACACTAGTTGGATATTGCACGGGGAGGTTTGGATAGATAGTGGTGGAAATGTAATAAGTAAGGAAGGGGTTGATTTAGATGAGGGCAACGGATTTGATGAGATGGTGGAGGATGTTGATAGAAAATTCCATGGTAAACTCTAGTTCTAGAAGCATTGTATTATTACAAGAAGACAACATCGTATGAGGGATCCAAACACTATATTTTAGCGCCACCCTGAGAATGATGAATTTGAAAGCTAAATTTGGGTGTACCAATAAAGGGATGACTTAAACGCTTCAATTTATTAGAGAATTGCTTCCCGAGGGTAACTTTATGCCCGGTAGATTGTATGCCAAGAAAATAGTTCTTTGTCCAATGGGAATGGAATTGCAAAAAAATTCATAAAATTCATGCATATGCAAATGAATTTATTTTTTACCGAAGGAAGAAGGACGAGAATCGAGAAATATGTCGAGTATATGGAGAGTCTTGGTATAAGCTGAAGAGTGGGGAAATTGGTGTGGGTGCTGAAGTGGGGTTCATTTCAAAGATAAAGACACCCGGAAAAGTTTTATGGTATCTTTCGATCATACCACGGTTGAAAAAGTTGTTTGCTTGCAAAGAAGTTGCAAAGTTACTGTGATGGCATGCGAAAAGATTTCGACCAGGGGACGATATAATCTGGCATATGTCGGACAGTGAACAATGGAAGAAGTTTGATGCCATATACTTTGAGTTTGGAATGGAACCCCGACATATGAGGTTAGGCCTATCTACCGATGGAATGAATCCATTTGGTATCATGAGCAGCGTACCTAGTTCCTGGCCCATAATGTTGGTGATCTACAATCTCTCCTCGTGATTGACAATGAAAAGAAAGTACGTTTTGTTATCTATGATGATTTCGGTGCATAAGCAACCGAGTAATGATATAGAAGTATATCTTGCTCCCATAGTGGATGATTTTTGTGATGTTGTTCAATAGTGAGGTCCAGACCTACGATAGTCTTGCCGAAGATTTTTTTCACGTTGAAGGCCATGTTATTCTGCACCATAATTGATTTTCCAGCTTATGAAAATTTGTCGGGATATTTGGTCAAAACGCACTATACATGTCTCAAATGTGAGAAAGAATATGATTCTGTCAACTTAAGCACGTTAGTAAAGCTGTTTATCAAGGGCATAGGCGGTTTCTACCTGAAGGGCACTCGTTGCATTCGGTGAAGAAGTGGTTCAATGAGAAAACATAGTTAAGAGAAGTGCAGTTACCATGAACGGGCGTTGAGGTTTTTGAAAGAGTTAGGTAGTTGCCTAAGGATTTTGGAAAGAGTAAGCGGAAATCTGCAACTGAAGGAAGTTGGAAGAAATGTTCAATTTTTTCCAACTTCTTTATTGGAAGGATTTGGATGTCTGACACTATCTTGATGTATTGCACATCGAGAAGAATGTATTCGATTCTTTGATTGCGACATTCTTAAATACCCTAGGTAAAGCCAAAGATGGGTTAAAGGCTCGACTTGACTTGGTTGAAATGGTTATTAGGGAAAGTATTGGTCCAGTGCGAAATGGTTATGCTTGTTATCTCCCCACCCGATATTTTATGTCTCAGTCAGTGAAAAAACCACATTGTGAGATGGTGAAAGTGCTAGGGGGTTATTCATCGAACATTAGTTCATGTGTATCGGTCACAAAGTTGAAGCTGGTAAGCCTGAAATCACATTATTGTCACAAATGCAAAAATTGAATGTGTCGTCCCATGCAAGATTGTACATTACTAATCTTTGTTTGTTCTTCAAGTGTATATGTTCCAAAAGCATTAGTATTGCAAAGCTTGATTGTTTGCAAGGGATGATTTTTTGAAGTATTATGTGGGATGGAGATGTATTTTCCTCCCTCGCTTTTTCACATAATGATGCATTTGATTATTCTTTTGGTGTGTGAGATCAAGCTACGTGGTCTCGTATTTTTGAAATGAATGTATCCATTGGAGCGGTATATGAAAAGTTTCAAGCATTTTGTGAAGAGGAAATATAGGACTGGTGCAAGTATTGTGCAACGATATGTAGCAGAGGAAGTAATAGAATTTTGTACTGATTGTATGAAGGAGGTCGATTCCTTGGGGGTTTCAAGTTCCAGACACAAAGAAAGGTTTAAGGACCAAGGGTTCGACAAGTTAAGCTAGCCCTAGTGCAGAAGATTTTTGTGTTGTGCATTTGTATGTTGTTCGGAACCATGAGGACGGTGTCCCATATATCGAGATCTATATGGATGAGATACGAGGGGTGCATCTTAATTCAACGAAGCACGAGATCCCTAATAATCATTCT
>JAULKM010160685.1:0-16449 GCA_032355605.1 Rubia tinctorum | reverse complement strand
TACCTTTTATTATTCTAATTAAACCCCGTCTTTCCATAAGTCTATGGAAAGACCGTCTTTCCCAAGACTTTGCCTTTTGTTTCTACTCACTTCAATTTTTTTGCTATAAAAAGGGTCAAATTAAGCCAATCTTTTCACACTATTTTCATTTAAATTTTCTCCATTTATATCTTCTTTTTCATAATTTTTCGCACATAGTTGTCTCCATAATTCAATTTCATTTCCATAAATTGAAATGGAATCACGAAGAGTTCTGAAAGGTAAAGATAAAGTCATTTTGAATTCTTCTTCTTCCGATAATTTGTCGTCAATTCCAAATGTTCGTCAAAATTTTCAAAAATCCAGAAAATGTACAAAGGCCCTCAAATTTTTCTCCCAACTTTTATATGAACTCCTCACATTCATACATGAATTTTCAAACACAATACCACTCATCTCAAAATGCACACATGAACTATCCATTCCCAAACCATCCTCACCCAAGTGCATATTTCAATTCTCAAAATTCGTACCTGAATTCTGTTAGTCAAAACTTCCGTTCTCCACATTTGGAGAATATCAACGAATGGGAGCATTTTCAGAAGAAGGAGGGCGGGGTACATTTGGTCAACTTGATAGACAATGAGGTCACGATATTCCTCATGGTATGCCAAGATTTCAATTATTTTTATTATGATTATTGTTGTTCCCATATTTATTTATATATTGTAGCATATGTAAAATAGTTCAATTCAAATAGTTTATGTAATTTAGTTTATTTGAGTAACCAATTTAAATGTGTAAAGACTGGCAAATTTAAAATATTCTTAATATTGTGATATGTTTTGTATGTAAATTACCATATGTAATTAGTATATGTATGATAGAACTAAACTATTTCAATTTAGTGTGTGTAAATGTTAGTAAATCTAAAATAACATTTTAGTTTCTTTGGATAATGAAGTCGGTGAAGAAAGCGATGAAGTCGGTGAAGAAAGCGATGAAGTCTTAGAAGTGTCTGGGAGTAAAGACACAAATACGAAAGTCTCTAAATTAGTGAGATGGACCGTAGATGATGATAACACTCTAGTCGGTGCTTGATTCAGGCATTCCACTGATTTTGTAGTCGGTACTGATTAGAACGAGGGTTTTTTTTAGACTAAAATTGCGGATGACCTGAATGAATACAGTAAAGGATGCACAAGGACAACGAAATCGTGCATGTCAAGGTGGTAGAGAATTTCCCACGACATTACCAAGTACGTGGGAAGTGAAAGACAAATCATGCACCATTACAATAAATGCGGCAGTGGCGCTAGTGAAGATGACGTTCAGGATATGGCACAGAAGTTGTTCACGGATGACGGTAGCCAACCATTCTCATTCTTTCATTGTTATACTGTGTGCAATGAGCACCCTAAATTTATGGCACAGTATGTCCCGGGCGATGTATGCTCACCACGAGCGTCAGCAGTACTCTTAACTAGCGATGAATGTGGTACGCCACACTATCCACCGAGTCCCATCGGGGTTTAAGCTGCTAAATTCAAGGCAAAAGCAAAATCAAAGGTCAAGGTAAGGACAGAGGAAGATATGCAATCTGGCGGATCGCAACAATCAGAAGCGGTTGAGTTTCTTGGCAAAAGCAACGAGCTTCAGGAAAGGCTACTAATTCTTGAAAATCGCAAATTAGATTGGAACGTGAAAGAGCGGGAGATCAAATTACAACAGCAGGAAAAGGACAGAGTGGAATAGGAAAATGACCGATTGGAGCAGGAAAAGAACAAAATCGAGCGGTGGCTTGATAATGATTATAATGTTTTACATGGTTTGTTGGCAAAGGATGTCTTGTCCCCGGCAGATGAAGAGTTGAGATCCAGGCTATTGAAGATAATTTACGGAATTTAAAGTCTTTCATTTGTTTAGATTGTAACGGTTGGTCAGATTAGACCATGCCTTTAAGTTATGTTTTAGTAATAATTGATCAGATTGAATCAATATTTATGTTCCCTAGAGTATCATTGCGCGTTGTGAGATTTTATTAATTAAAATATTATGTACATTTTGTGTATTACATCTAATTTGAAAACAAAGTTTATTTAAAATGGATGATTTAAGGCATGTAAGTAAAAGTATATGATTATGAATCTCGTTTTCGGTGGTGATGCTGTATTGAAAGTAATGCTTGTAAGTAAAATTTGTCATTGTAATTTAGGTAATACATGGTGATGCTGTATTGTAGGTGATGCTAATTTGTCCACTTAAATTTGCTTTATGGTTTGTCAAACCGAACGGCTACATTCCAACGATTACATTTTGCCATTTTTGTACAATATTTTTGTCACTTTTTGGTTCTATTATTCATTAGCACAATATTTTTACACCACTTTCAATTCCAAAGTTTCTTTCTTCAACTTATTATTCTCCATAATTTCTATTTATTATTCTCCTAAATCCTCTATTTCATTTCCATAAATTGAAATGACTCATGAATCGGGATCGTTTTCAAAACAAGGAGAGCGGAATGCACTTGATGAACATAGTTGACAATTTGAAAGTAACTCTCTTTCACATGGTAACCGCACGATTTAAATTATTTTATTGTTATTATTATTGTGAATTTTATAATATCCTTGTTATTGTGTTATATTCATTGTATTTAAAGTGGCATGTAAAATAATCTATTTAGATTAGTATATTTAAATGAAATTGAATCTAAAATATTCTATGTTAAATTGAAATTTTAAATAAGTATATTTCAAATGTAAAATTAGTTTATGTATAATAGTTTATTTTCATTTGCATTAGTTATTGAGTCTATGTAAATTTAGGCTATGCAAATTTAGTATGTGTAAGCATTAGTAAATCTAATATATCCTTTTTGTTGCGAAATTCTTTAGGAAATAAAGTATAATAATCTAATGAAATTCATTTTCAAATGTATAATAGTTTATGTATAATAGTTTACCTAAATTTTTATTTTTATTTGCATTTGTTAATTAGTCTATGTAAATTTAGTATGTGTAAGCATTAACAAATCTAATATATCATTTTCATTGCGAAATTATTCAGGAAATGAAGTTCGTAGAGGCAGAGATTTTCACTATGGAGAACCATCTAACACGCCGCCAAGACGAAGGAGATTTCATCTATTAGCAAAAACATCTCCTCAGCTCATTGATTATACCATGAAATTGCAAGAAATTACAAGACAGTTGTACAAGTTCATTGTCAATAAGAGAGCTGAAACTCCTCCTACCTTGCCCAAGCAAAGGCGTAGGCATATCAAGAGAGATTGTGCACCAGCTGAGGAAACACTCTGGAGATAATACTTTGCTCAACCTCCGGAAAGGATGTACGGCGATCACCAATTTCGAAGGATGTTTCGTATACGTAGACATTTATTCCAACGTTTTGTGGATGATGTCACCGACCACGATCCCTATTTTCAACAGAGGACGGATGCATGTGGTCGTCAAGGATTTTCTCCACTCCACAAGTATACAGTGACAATTCGCCATTTGGAATACAGTTGTGCATATGATCAGCTTGACGAATGCTTACAAATGGGTACATCAACAGTCAGAAAAATGGTGTCCCGTGTTGTTAAGGCAATCATTGTTGTTTATCATCCGGCATACCTCTGACCCACAAATCAACAGGACATTGCACAGCTTCTGCACGTAGCTCGTGCACGTGGATTTCCCGGTATGCTTGGAAGTATTGATTGCATGCATTGGGAATGGAAAATTTGCCATGTAGGTTGGAGATGTCAATTTCAAGGTAGGAGTGGGCATGTGTCAATCATCCTGGAAGCAGTGGCCTCGTACGATACATGAATGTGGCATGCATTCTTTGGAATGGCTGGATCTAAAAACGATATTAACGTCCTGGACAAGTCACATTTGTTTGATGACGTATGTGTAGGTAGGGCTCCTCCGATTCAATTTGAAATCAATGGTCACGCCTACGACCAGGGGTATTATCTTACTGATGGTATCTATCCTAAGTGGGCAACCTTTCTGCCAGCATATACGTCTCCAATGACCCTAAGAAATAGCTATTAACGAGACGTCAAGAGAGTTATTGTAAAGACGTCGCACGTGTATTTGGTATTTTACAATCTCGGTTCTCCGTGATTAGAAACCCGGGTCGATATTGGAATTTCGACACATTGGATGGTATTATGATTGCTTGTATCATATTACACAATATGATAGTTGAAGATGAACGAGATATGTATGATTTTCATGTGGAACCGGGTGATTACAACCAAACCGAGGACTCCCTTTTCAATTACAAAGCACAAAAACATGCTAGTCTTGCTCATTTCAGAGGCAATTGGAGGGGTACGCAACAGAGTTAAACATGACCAACTGAAAAATGGCCTTACAGAACATCTTTACCAACATGAACATGGTCAAAATTAGGTTGTTGGGATGGTTTCGCATGTTGAATGTTCTAGTTATCGTTATTTGTCATTTCTTCCGGGTTAGTAAATAATTGGTCAGACTATATCAATATTTCTATTTTTGATTTGAAATAATTGGTCATAGTAGCTCATTAAGTTTGAATTTAAATATTTTTAAATTTTGTCTATTCGAAATAATTCTATAGTGCAAATGTATACTTTCTTATATCAATTTTTTATTAACTATATTTTATACAATTAATAATTTAAGTAAATTTTTATTTTTTTATTATTATAAGAAAGATTCAAACATAAATATATAATGGTCATAAAAAGTACAAAATTTAAAATTTATTAAAAATATTAAACGAGAATCAAATATAAAACGACGTGCATGAAATCAATTTTAAAACAAGAATAAAAAAACTAAATTTAAAACCTAAATTATAGGTGTATTAAATTTGAAAATTAATTATAAAAAACAAAATCTAATTAAAAAATTATGGCTATATTATTTAATTTCAAATTTCAAATTATTTTGTTAGGTAAATTTATTTGAATTAAATATTAAAGGTAGAAATAATGAGTATGATAGAGAGAATCAAGTAGGTCCATGGAGTGTGCTCAAAATGGTCTCAGCCATTGTGGAGAAAAATGAAGTGATTTAGTTGTGGGCGCAATTGATGAGGTGGATGAGAGAGATTGATTATTTAATAAATTGAAACCGCATGAGCGGGGTCTGAGCGGGTTTAGCATTGCACATGGTCCAAGAGTTGGCTCGATTTGAAGGATGGATCATGATTGGAAAACTCTTATTATATATTTTTGAAATCAATCATTTAAATATACTGGGAAAAACGCCCAACAGTAATGAAATTACGTCCAACCTATCTAGACTCTAGTAATAACTGATATATTGCAAACATATTTATATTACATGTCAATCAATGGGCTCTAGAAATAACTAATTTATCATACATGTCAACTCCTTAATCACTTCCCAAGCATAATATAATAGAAATTTTTTGCTTTGAGTTTTGGTGTTGTCAATCAGGAATATTTAAGTAACTTTTTTGTGATTTATATGTAGTATTTTTTAAAAGTTATGAAGTCATTTTGACTAATAAGTATTAGGCAAAATCTTGGAAAAACTGTCTTTCCATATACGGATGGAAAGACGCTGTTTAATTAGAATTAAAAAAAGATAAAAGGTTTTTGTTGCAATACTAAAAATTTACAAATTTGCTTCTATATCATTTTAATGCAAACGGTTTTTATTTCTGGTTTAAGAGTCAGTTGAACTTATTTGGTGCTGAATTTAATTTCTTAGTGTTGAATTTAGTATATTTGTGTTGAATTTAGTTTATTGGTGCTGAATATAATTTATTTGTGCTAAATAGAGTGTATTGGTGCTGAATTGAATGTTTTGGTAGTTTTTTTTCTAAAAATTGAAAAGAATGACTCCCAAAATGATGTTGTACTCGTAACATATTCTATTTTTAGACTTATTACTCAATTAGTGACTTTCGAGAAGCCACATAAATATTTATTTATTAACTTTTTTCAATGTTGAGTTTATTGGTGATGAATTTAGTTCATTTGTGCTTAATTTACTTTACTGGTGCTGAAAAATGCTGAAATTTAACTCAACTGAATTGGGCCTAAATGAGAATGGGCCAACCCATTTTTTAATATTAAATTGCCAAATTAGGCAAAAAAAAGTGAAGAATGCAAATTCAGTTGAGATGTCCCAAATAGGAAAGAGTGCAAATTGACTTAGAACATAGGGAGTAACTCATTTGAATCTATAATCTATTATGGTGGTTCTGATAAAATTTCTGACATTTATAATATGTATCACAACCAACAGTTTTAGTGAACCATATTAAATTTTATGTTATATTTTTTCTTACTTTCCTTTTGGTTATATTATCTATGAAGAGGATTAATGAGAGGACATTGTCGTGTCTCTAAAAGATACATTTTATAAATCCATAATGCAGCTAACTACTAGAGAGTAGTTAGTGGCAAGTCGCGGTCGTCCACAGAGAAAAGTGATTCAATCAAGTATTAAACATAGCTAAAAGGCACGCAAAGAAGTCAGTTTAAGTGTTTGGTAACAAAGTTACGGGATTTTTATTTTAGAAAACATTGTGATTACTTTAAACAACTAGATTAACAAAAAATTAGAACAAACGATATAAATACGATCACAACTAACATAGAAGATGTGACTAAGATTATAACGAGTTTTGGGAACAATTGGTTTACATTTCTAGTTATCCTTTGATCATCGACTAATTATCATATTTTTATGCATTAACCACATATTGTGGAGAACTTGTCAACACCTTTCGAGTGACGAAATTTCTCACCCCTCATCGGCTATAGTTAGAGTGTGCGATCAGCGTCACACAATAACCCTTACCCTCGGGTCACTCTACGTGATCGATGTCACGGACTTCCTCGAGCATAGCAATAAACATAGAGACCAAATACAACTAACACAATGTCTTCAAGCGAGAAATGTTGGGATAGCACAATTATGTTCCCTAATGACTACGATGATCAGCCTTCATGTTAGGCGTCATTAGTGTACTACTTCGATAATTAGGAAAACACGTTCAAATTCATTCTAAATCTTAGAAATTTCATCAATCAATAATCATAATTAGTTGTCACTCCCAATTACAACCTAATATCAATCAACAATAATCACATCGATAAAAAGTCAAAGCCTTTTGGTTTGACCGAAAACCTAGCACACAATCAACTCACAATCATCAACTAGTTGATCACCCTAATCTAAATCATGCATTAATCACAAAAGAAAACACAAAACATACTTGATAATCATACCACAAAATAGGATAAGTCAAATATCACAAATTCATACTAGAAATGCTTACCAATTGTTCCCAAGAATATATTTAACCTAGATTAACAAAAGTCATAACATAGAACACAAATCCACAAAGAAACATGTAAGAATTGAAAGAGAAATGTAAAAATTAGAGGTTTGGAGGCCCCCAAGTCAGGCTCACTCAAATGGGGAAGAAGGGAGGGCTATTTATAGTCCAAGGAAATAGAGGGGGAAAGGCCAAAAATTACAAAATCTCGGTTAATTCTGCGGGTCGTGGTATATGTCAGGGCCCGCAAAGGTGCTTCTTCCCTCTTCTTATTTCAATCTATACGGGTGAACCCCTGATCCGTTTTGAAAGTTCTTATAGTCGTTTCGAAAGTAATCGCAAAGATGAATCCAATGATACTATCCATAGGCACCAATTCATCTTGGATCATTATCAGAACTTGGCCCCAAAAACCCAAATCATTCTTCCTCCGCTACTTTGCCTTCCTTCTTCAATCTATCTTCTACCACTTTGTAAGTGGCCTTCATTTTTCCAAAATTCTTAAGAATATCCTTATTAAATCTTCTATTATCCTTGAGAATGGTTTTATTTATGATGATCTCCAAATAAGCTCACAAAACACATATGAATCGACCAAATCATAAAGGTAAAACAAGTTAGACACCAAATGCTAACAAACTATAAAAATTAAGGATAATAACCATGCTAGGTGATTATAAACTCCTATTTTGTAAAAAAAATATAATAATTTAACTAACCACCAACAAACCAAGCTAAAAAGGGATGTTAATTGTACGAAGAAAATATCAAAATCACGTAGCATCAATTAATTTCACAATAAGCCTGGTTTCTGTTGTTGAAATTCCCACATCAATTTCTTAAAGACTAAATGACTAATATGTGGGGTCTTGGATCACCTCCACTTAGTAAAAATTGTTTTTAAGAAGAAATTCCAAGATACTTTTAAATTTTACATGTATCAGATCCCAAACTGGGTTATTGGGGTGATGTTGGAATTCCCATTTAATTGGGCCCAAAATTGAGTCGTGGAGTGTTTTAAATTCACATATAATTTTTAAGAAAGTTTAAATGACTAATATATGTGGTTTTGGATTACCTTCAATTTTTAAGATAAAAATTTAGGGTCGTGAATCCCCAAAAATTATTTGTTGACTATGTATGCGAACACATTCAATTATTCAGATAGAAAAAAAGTAATATCCTTATGGAAAATAGAATCACCAAAAAATTATCTTAAACAGTTCAAAACGTTGAATATCTCATATGCATGCACCTGTCAATGGTCATGTCCCTTTGAAGATGCATCTGGAACATTATATAACATACTCTTTCAAAATATCCTTTCACTCGCAGAAAACCTAATTCCCTAACATCTCTCATTAAAGATGCCTAAACAACCTAAGAAGTTGAATATAGCATATGACCCTATACACTACAACCTCGGATCATAAAGAGGAAGAAAATGCAATCAAAATGAAAAAAAATGAAGTGTGAATGGGATGAAATCAAATGTCCCATATGCCTGGATCCTCTCCATAAGGTTGTCCTCTTTATCTGTTCATTGCACGACAAGGCTTGTAGCCTTATGTGTGCAACACCAGTTATCTCTTGTCAAACTGTTTTGATCAGTTTTATGATTCACAATTTGTGACGCGGTAATCTAAATAGACATCTGATGGTAAAAGGACAACGATATTTGAGTTTTCGGCAGGAAGGAGTCGACACAAGCATTCATGTCCACCATGCAGCGTTGAAATCAGTGGGTGGATCGTTGATGAGCGTGCTCGTGACTCCATGAATCAAATCGTGCACACTGGATTCCTGCGACATTCGTGGGGACTGTATTGATTTGAATGATCATGCGAGAGCTCTGCATGACTATGAAAATCATGACTATGAAAATTATAACTATGAAGAATAATATAGGAGTCCCGGTAGGGTTCTTCTAGTAGATTGAAATTGTTTGATTTTAGCATCGGGATGTGCATTTTTCTACTGCTACTATGTGGAGTACGCTTGATTATTAATATAAGTTTAAAACAACAAAAATTTGTCTCTTTATATTGTGGTTTCATTATTTTTAATGTTCATCATTAATTCAATTTACTTGTGACTTGAAATCATATGCTTTCGGCTTCTTCATTCCACGTCATGTATCTCCATTTGCTTCTTCTTTTTATGCCATGCCAAAATGTGGTTGTTGCCATGAATTCCTTTGGGCCACCAAAATACGGTTGTGAGACCTTCTGAGTAGGAGTGTTTCCTCTTTGTTCCTTGTTCATGTTTGCAATATGTGGAAATAAACAGGGAAACATCCAATAATGAGTAGCATCCATCCTCAATTATAACATTTTTTCAATAAAACCCATATGTATGAGAGGGTGGTTAATTAGGATCCCTAGTCCTATGAAGGTTTGGATCTGCGAAGATTAATTACAAGGATACACGATGATATCATGATAAAGAGTGAAATTGAAAACAAATCAAAAGGAAACCTAGTTGCCTAAGTATATAAATCTACTTATCCTAGAATAAGCGAGTAAATCTATGAACACCTTGGTAGTGATTCCGTTTGGAACACCTCCACCCCTGTGTCGATGTTTACCAAACAACCAAATCACCGATTTGTTCCTAAATTTAAAATTCCCAAAAACTGGAGTTGGTTTGTGGTTGTTCCTTTCTTTGAATTTTTTCCCTTCTTTTCTTCATGTATGATTTATGCAGCCCAACTAGTTTATCCAAAAATCTAGATCTTTTAAATCTTCTAGAATCGGATGTCATCTTTCGTAAAAACGGAATGGCCTTTGAGAGCCTACCCCTTGAAGTTGCTTCTTTTAATCTTGATTCTTTTTTTTTTGTTTCAAGGTTGCAGATTTGTGTCTTCCATAAGAGTTGTGCCTTAAAGATCTATATAAGAGAAAACTCAAAGAGAAGATCAGTCGCATTCATTCACGTTTAGCACTCTCACTTAAGAGAGAACTATTTTGTCAAAGATATAACAAGTCTTTAGTTTTCTGATCAAGCTCATGAAAATACCATGATTTTTTTAGTATGAATGTCATTTCTAGCAAGTTTTCCCAGTGATCAACAACACATTTTTCGGTCTAAAGGTGTAATTTGCCATAAGATGAAGGTTTAGTGCTCTAGAGTCAATGACGAGATGGAAAATATTCATGGGGGCCTTTAGAGGATAATTAATACAGTTGAAATCTACCTCACAGTCATTTTCTATGGACAATAAATGCAAGCCTAAAGACTAACCACACTGGTATGCAAATTGAATGGCAAGAAGTTCAGCTTGAAGGCTAGAGCCTGCAATACCTTTTTACTAAAAGCCTATGGAAGTTCACAATTTGTGTCTCTAATGATTTCTCCTAATCCATACAGTCCATCTGATTTTGTCCAAGAGGCATCGGTATTGACTTTCCAGTTCTTGAAAGGTTTTTCCCACTTTATGCTACGGATTTTGGGTATAGGGGTGGCCTAATTTTTGGAATAAGACCCATTTGAACCCATTCAGAATAATGAATATTTTATGGATGGGTTTCACATAGAAAGCCTTGCTTTATCATTTTGTATACACAGTATGACCTAGGGAATATGAGGACCTATATTACAAATAGGAATGAATTCATAGACTTCCAAAATTTCCCACACACTAGAGATGGTACAATATTTATAAGTTTTGTGTATACGTTTGAGCTCCCCGACGAATAAAAGGAGAGTCTGACAAAATGCTATCAAATTTGTTATGCCTAATCCCTAGCAATCCTTCAAAGTATTTCCAAATAGACACGGTAAAATAGAAATCATTAAAGAAATAGGAGAGAGCATCACAATTAAAGCAAAAAGGACATTTTTGAGGCCACAAAGATCATATAAAAGCTACTATATCATCAAAAGGCAAATTTGCATTCATAAGTTTCCACAAAAACACTGAAACTTTCTTCTGAAGTATAGAATGCCAAACCTTTTTAAGGACTGGCATATTTCTCTATTCCTCAGTCACTACCTTATATGCGTGGTTGAACTGGAAATTCCCATTTGTAAAATCCATCCATATGAGTCTATCTTTCATGTATTGGTTCATTTCAGCCAATTGCAAAATGTTCCAAATCTGTGGATCCAAGTCTAGTACCTGAGAGAGAGCAAGGAGTATTTATTATTTTTCAAAAATACCATAATGTTCAGGAATATATGTTAATAGCTCGGGGCACAGATATTGTAAGCATCCAAGTCCCATGCAATTAGATTGATTAAATTTTGTTGATCATTTACCAAGTAAAACCCTTGTGTTATTTTCAGCTAAAAGATACACTTCCTTAATTCTGATCCGGTTTTGAGATTTTTTTTTATGGTTTAGGGGCAAGGACCAGAGGAGTTGAGACCAAAGGATGATGCCTAGTTGATATTTCCACCAAAACTTTAGAGAGAACGCTTTGATGATGTCCTTGAATTTTTTTAATCCTAATCCATTTTTGTTTCCTTGGTAAATAGCATGATTTCCGTGACTTCCCCACCTTTTTGAACAATTTTCATATTCGCCCCAGAAAAATTCTAGAACATTTCCTTTCAAGGGCTTTAATGACAGTGTTACGGGTTTTAAAACAGCCCAAAGATGTTGGGGTATGGAGAACATAACTGAGTTTATCAAGGTTAATTTACCAGCCATAGAAAACCACTTATTCTTCCAATTGAGCATATGTGTATCATACATTTCAAAGAGATGCTAGAAATGTAAAAGTTTTTTATCTTCCAACATTTATAGGGCATCCTAGATATGAGAAAGGGAATTTACCCTGTTTCATTCCAAGCATTCTGCTAGTTAAAGATACATGAGACTGGGTAGCAGATCTACTAACAAAAAATTACATTTATCATAATTAATTTTTTTACCCTAAACTTCCTCAAAGACATCCAGGATAGCTTTCAGCCTTATGACAGTCATTCGTGTTATTTCCAAGAAAATGACTGTATCATTTGTGTAGCTTAGGTGAGAGAGGGTGATTGCTTGTTTTGGTAACTAAAAGTGGTTCAATTTGTCATTCATGAAGATGAAACTTAAGCCTTTTGTAAATGCCTTAGTAAAAATATTGAATAAGAACGGGGAAAGAGGGTCTCCCTCTTTATTCCTCTGCTTGATTAGAAAAAATCTAGCAGTTTTCCATTAATGATTACAAAGAAGCTAGATTGAGATATTTTAGAAAGAATTATGTGATTAAGCTTAGGGTTGAAACCAAATCTGTGTAGGGTTAGTTTTACAAACCCCCAATTAACTCTATCAAAAACTTTAGCTAAGTCCAACTTTATGTTGTTGTTAGGATGTTTAAGCTTTATTTTAAAAATGTTGTCATTTTCTTCTGACATTATCTACAATCTCTCTTTTTTTATGAAGGCGGACTGATGTTGTAAGATAATATTGTGCGTGTATGAAACTATCTTATTCACTAGTAATTTAAAGAATGTTTTATTCACAAAATTAGATAGGCTAATAGGGCGAAAGTCAGCAAACGTGGCAGGAACCTCTTTCTCAGACAGATCCATATGCTGGATATTCCATTTGAAATTTCTACACCTTGAGAAGAAGTGTATTATCCCTTGTAGTACATCTTGGCCCATTGTATTCCAATTACTCTTATAAAAACCCAGCAGCATGACCATCCGGGCCAGTTGTCCCATTTTGGTTCAAATAGCATTCCATGTCCTTAATTTCATGGCTAGTACGGTGGCAGTGGCGATGTGGATTTCCGGAAACGATAGAAATGTTGTTAGAGAGTAAAATAAGAGTAGAGAAATAGAGAACTTTGAGAGAGAATAAAGGCATTAGTGAACGGGTCACATCTTCAATTATAATCGAATAGCTGTAACTTCAAGTTTGTCAAGGAAAATTAATCATTTTCCTTTTTGGTTTAGGTCTTGTAAGAGAAGAGGAATGTCATTGCGCCGTTTGAATTGGATAATAATAAGAAATATGATTCTCACACTTGGAGTTTTTCACATATTTCTTTTAAATTTGTGTGATATTTTTATTTTGCCGATATTTCTTAACTTTAGACGCAAGGAAATTATTTTTTAATACAACATATTATTAATATTTTCACAATAGACTGTGCCTCTTAATTATAGTTATCTTAAATAATTAATTATTTTAAAGTATTTAGCTTATAAAATACTATTTCAGTAATGTTTGACTTCAATCTAATTCGAGTTCTATTTTTTTCATTTTAAACGTTAATATAAATTAATCTCATAGAAATAATATATATTAAATGTAGATAAATATATTATTAAATATTCAGTAAATGAGTGCATCAACCGTGTATCTTGATTATAGTTATCTTAAATAATTCATCATGTTAAAATATTTGATTCGAATTTGATTCGAATTTTAATTTTATTTTATTTAAAATTCATTGTCAATTTGAATCGAATTATAATTTAAGTAATATTCATCGGCAATTTGAATCGAATTAAAATTTATTTTATTTAAAATATGTAAATATAAGAATTAATTTTTCGAAGTAATATACATTCAGTATATACATATTAAAAAATTAAAAAATCATAAACTATTTGGAAGGAAATTAGGGTTGATCATGTTAATTCGTGAGTTGAGACGTCCAAAATTTAAGGGGAAATGGGTCGGTTTGGATCGGTATATAATTTAAATGTATTAGTATTTAAATATATTAATTTTTCAGCGCGAAGGGAAATGTAATATTTGAATTGCAAATTTATAGGAGGTTGGAAACGTTGGAGTGAGAAGTTTAAGTACGTTAGTAATGTTAGTAATGGGCAGTTGAAATGATCGAAACCATTCTAATCAAACCCCTACTCCATACCAAATAGAATTGGTGTGATACCATACATTCTTCTTCCTCCACACGCAACATCTAGTTTTGCAGCTCGAATGTTGTTCGAGCTCGGCTCGAGTTTGATTCGATCTCAGTTAAATTTGAATTCGAGATAAGGTTTGACCGAGCAATTTGCGAGCTTTTCGCAAACTACTCTATTCTTTTATACCCTTATTTATCACGCATCATGTTCAAATTGCCCAACCCGACCCGTTTTGACCCTTCACATTTGGGTCGGGTCGGGTCGGGTTATATTCCATCTAGGTCAAGTGGGTCAATTTAATTTAGGTCGGTTTGGGTATGGGTCAGGTTGGATTTTAACCCAAATCGACCCGTTTTGACTCATTTGTATTTTTGCTCCATTTTCTTGAGAAAAAAATCTTTTTAAAAAATTAAAAAAATAATTAGTTTAATTCAACATTTCCACCGTTAGTTTACTTCATAAACAAGTTTAACATTTTTCAAAAAATATTTATTTACAAAATAAAAATAATTTTGTAAAACTACTATTTATAAATAATATATTGATTAAAATATGAAATATACATTCATAATTAAATAAATAAATTTTAGTAAATTATATCTTTTATTTAAAGTATTAAAAGTATTCTAATTAAGTAGAATAAAAATAACTGTATTTTTCTTTATTAAGTGAACAATTTATAATTAAATGAAATATAATATATATTTTAAAATTTATATAAAATAATTATCATTTTATTTATTATTTAAATATTAATATATTTAAATTTTATTTAATATTATAAGTACCTTAGTAATATATAAAAATAAATATCAAATCACTTTATTAATCATACTCGTTATATCGATCTTAAATAAAATTTTATGATGGTAGAAATATGATTATATGAATTTAAAACTTAGGGTTCAATACCCATAAAATATAATACTCTCTCTGTTTCTCTATAAGTGGCACCATAGGTTTAGATTCTTGGATTTAGGTAGAGAAAATGAGTGGATGAAATTGAATGTAGAATGTAAAAAGTTGAATGAGTGGATGAAATTGAAGGAATATTACCAAAAATGGAAAGTGTGTCAATATAAAAGAAACAACTCAAAAGGGAAAGTGTGTCAATAATTGAGAAACAGGGGGGAGTATAAAAAATCCCGTGTACAGTATAATTTAGCCACGAATTACACAATTTTTTAGAATTATATAATTAAAGTCACTAAATTTTATTATTATATAATTAAAGTCACTAAATCAAATATACATTTAAATTTTTATTTTTATACGCTATTATTGAATGTAATTAAATTCATATCAAATACTTACATTTTCTGACACAGTATAATATGTGTTTCTTACTTTATAATTCCTTTTAAAATAAGAGAAAATTGCATGTATAACTCTATCTAATTTATATAAGTGCATATATAACCCTAGATAGTTAGTGTACATGCAAATTTACCCTTTCCGGCAGTTTGAGGCCGGATTTGTTAAAATGACAATTTTACCTCTCTAAAAAATATGAAATGTTTATAATACTCATAAACCCTAATTTTCTTATTATTATTCTTCTCTTTATTTCCTCTTTGCCGGTCCTTTCTCCATCCTCCTTTTCCTTTCTCCAATTCTTTCCTCCTTTTCCTTTATTTTCTCCGTCGAGTTGAATCCTTCTCCGGCCGAAAGTGGCGTCACAGGCTGCGGCTCAGCGGGATTAGGTGTGGGGTGGTAGCCAGGTGGAGGCGGCGGCGGCACGAGAGGCGGACAAGGACTGGGTGGCATGTAGGCTAGGATTTCAACGGGGCTTGGGTTTCGAAGGGGCAATGGTTTCGATGGGGAAGTGGCGGGTTTAGGTGGCGGGGGTTTTCTAATCGGCCGATTCTCAGGAGGTTGTGGGTTTAGGTGGCAGAGGAAGAGGGAATGTGATGATGGCCTTAGGTGGGGGTGGGGCTGAACAAAGGAGGTGCGGTGGTGGTGGACCGGTGGCGGGGTGGCTAGTGATGGGGTGACTAGGCCATTGGCTGGTGGCTGGCTCGAGTGACAGGGTGGTGATGGGTTTGGTGGTACAACGACGACCTGATGATGGTCCATTCGGAGTGGCGGCAGCGTGGTGGCAGCGTAGCGGCGAACGTGGTGAAGCAGTATTTGTGGTGGCACAACATCGACGAGGCAAAGGGTATGTTTGTCTTCAAAATTTTATATTAGGCTGAAAAGACATTTTGATCATTTCCTTTCACTCAATAACCAAAAATGACCAATCAATGCAAGGACATACTCCCTCCGTCCCGGAGAAAATGGCACACTTGCTTTTGGATCGGTTTTTAATGCAAGCTGATGTGGAAGTGT
>JAULKM010160676.1:0-16452 GCA_032355605.1 Rubia tinctorum | reverse complement strand
CCTAAATCTAGCAATCTTACCACAAAATGATTAAAAAAGAGATGTTAAATGCTCCGGAAAACACATGCATTTGAGGTTAGATCACTTCGCGTCGATCGGCCGGCCTTCCTTCATCAAATCTGGAATTTTCTTCTACCAAATTTTATTTTCCTTCACTTCTAAACCCTTATTTTCCTTGTGAATATTCATTCTTGAATCTTCCATCATGAACATGATCATAAAATATCTTCCAAAAATACCTTAAACTAGAGACTTAGGATATAACTCCTAAAAACCATCTTAACTTTCTTACCAACAAAGCATCCATTATTCTTACATAAAAGTTTAGTCTATTACAATTATGAGTTTCATATGTGATAAAAATATATGAGCACATAACTCATAAGGAAACAATTCCATTAGGTTCAAAGTAGTTTAAGAAAAGAAGGATTTAGATGTAAAAGCCGAAAACGGTCATCCAACCCCAAACTTACCAAAATCTAGAAATCTTCCAACAAAATGATGACCAAGAGATGCTAAATTCTTCTAAAAATACATTCATTTGGCATCTTATCATCCCTCGCACTTAGTTCATGCATTGTTCCCAATGCATGTAACCAAGGTGAGAGGAAAAGTTAGAAAACACCGAAGAATAAAATCTATTTCCCCTTTTGAAATTCATCACACTGATACTTGCATTTAAAAATAAGAAGAAAAAAAGAGTAGTACTATTCTATACAAGAATTTGACGACCAATAATCCCCAAAAACATCACCAAAAATCAAATACACTCCAACTATCACAAAATTATCAAAATCTACTTAATACAAAATGCAAGCACCGTTTCTTTATTCTCTTCCTCACGACTAATTTGTAATAGGAGAGTTCATTCTTGGATTTACTCATTAAGATGGGGATCTCCCTCTTTGTCTACTCCCAAATTTCCCCATTCTAGATAAGGTTTTAACCTTTGCCCATTAACTAACCACTTGATGTCGTTCTCCTTATCTTTTACCTCTATTGCTCCTTGATCATATACCTTGGTCACAACATATGGACCCCCTCCCCTCACCTTGACCATAGTTTACCCAAAAAATGTGTAGCCGCGATAGGAGGACAAGAATTTTTTGTCCCACAAAAATTTCCTTCTTCACTATTTTCTTATCATGCTGTGCTTTTATCTTTTCCTTTTAAATTAGCGTGGTATCATAGGAGTCATGTCAAAACTCTTCAATTTCTTGTAGTTACAACTTATTGTGTTTCTCGGTTTCATTTAAGTTCATATTTAAGCGTTTAACGGCCCAATGTGTTTTGAACTCAGGTTAAACGAGGAGGTGGCACCTCTTACCAAAAATAATTTGAAAAGTTGCATGCCTATGGGGGTTTTGTATGAATTCTGGCAGGCCCAAAGTGCATCATCCAATCGAGCACTCCAATCCTTTCTAGACGGGTTCACTATTTTTTCAAGGATAGTCTTGATTTTCCGATTGAATATTTTGTTTATGGGTGATAGGTGGTGAATGTCCTATGGGTCACTCCATGTTATTTTAGAAAGGCTCCCATAATTTAAATAAAAAATGAGGACCTCTATCACAAATTATGCTTCGGGGTATACCAAACTATGAGAAGATGTTGGATTTGAGGAAACTCATCACAGTTGGCGCATCATTTTTATTTTTTTCTTTGGCCTCGACCTATTTGGACATATATTCCACCACCACTGGGATATAGAAATTACCACTAGACTTGGGGAAAGGGCCCATCAAATCCATTCCCCACACATCAAAGATCTCAATCGACATTTAGAGAACTTGGGCCACCTCATTTTTAATGAGATATTTGCCCATCTTTTGGCACCTATCACAAGTTAGAATGAACTTCTCAGGTATTTTTTAACATGTTGGTCCAATAAAGGCCACATCTCACTACCCTCTTAGAGGTTCTTTTATACCCGAAGTGTCCACCTACATTGGAAGAATTGCAAAGTCTAAGGATTGGCTCCACCTCATTTTCATAAACACACCTCCTGATCGCTTGATTGGAGAAATGTTTCAAAAGGTAAGGTTCATCTCAAAAATATTCCTTCGCCTCATTTACTAGCCTGTACTTTTAGGTTTGATCAAAGAAGGGGGGAAACTCCCCCATGGCAAGGTAATTCACTATGTCAGCGTACCAAGGCTGGCTAATTATCACACCAAACAATTGTTCGTTGGAAAATTCTTCCTGAATGTGTTCCAACGTGGTTTTTTCCTTAGTGGGATCTAGGCTCTCAAGGGTTGTCAATCTACTTAAATGGTCGGCCACTATATTCGCACTTATGTTTGTGTCTCTTACCTCAAGGTCAAACACACTCAAAATAAGTATACACCTAATAAGCCTAGGTTTTGCTTCTTTCTTAACCATAAAATATTGAAGAGCCACATGATCGGTGTATATATACAATGACCTTGGTGCCTAAAAGGTAATGTCTGAACTTCTCAAGTGCAAATACTATAGTCGATAACTCTTTCTCCGTGGTGAAGTAATTATGTTGTGCATCATTAAGAGTCATTGACAAATAGTAAATGACATGTGGTACTCTTCCTAACCTCTAGCCTAACACTGCTCCTATGGCATAATCACTTGTATCGCACATTCTTTCAAAGGGAATGGACTAGTTTGGGGGTTGAATAATAGGAGCAGTAACAAGAATTTCCTTCAAAGTGTCAAAGGTTTTTCTATCCTCCTAAGCAACTATGAATTCAACATCCTTTTGAAACTATTTTCATAAAGGAGAATAAATATTAGATAAATCCTCAATGAAACGCTGGTAAAATTTGGTGTGATATAAGAATGACCGAATGTCTCTCACACAAGTGGGATAGGGGAGGGATTTGATTGTGTCTACTTTAGTCTTATCCTCTTCTATACCTTGAGTTGTCACCACATGACCTAGAACAATGCCCTTTTCTACCTAAAGTAACATTTCTCAGAGTTTAGGACAGGCTTGGTGTCAAGACACCTTTCTAGCATAAGTGCCAGATGATATAGGCATGAGTCGAACGAATCTCCATGAATGGTGAAATCATCCATGAAGACTTCAGCGAAGCACTCCATAAACTCCAAGAATATGCTAACCATGCATCTCTGAACCCGGGGCATTGTAAATACTAAAAGGAATACACATATAGGCAAAAGTGTTAAAAGGGCATGTGAAGGTTTTTTCTCTTAGTCCTCCGGATCGATGGCTATTTGGAAATATCCTGAATAGCCATCAAGGAAGAATTAGTGGGAGTGACCGGCTAATCTCTCAATAATTTGGTTGATGAAAGGTAAGGGAAAATGATCCTTGCAAGTTACCATGTTTAAGCGGCGATAACTAATACAAACTCGCCACCCGTTATGAATAAGAGTGGGGACAAAATCCCCTTCCTTGTTCTCTACCATGGTCACCCCACTCTCTTTTGGCATCACTTGAGTGGGACTCACCTATTTACTATCAGAGATAGGATATATCACCCCTGCCTTAAGTAGTTTAAGAACTTCACCTTTACCTACTTCCATCATTGATGGGTTCAACCACCTTTGAGGTTGGCACACGGGTTTTAAATCCTCCTCCAATAATATACAGTGCATGGAAGTTTAGGGGATTATACCTTTGATATCGGCTAAAGTCCAACCTATGGCTCCCTTAAATTTCCTAAGCACATAAATCAACCTATCATCTTGGTTAATAGTCAGCCTACTAGAAATAATAATCGGTAATGTCTCACCCTCGCCTAAGAACGCACACTTCAAGTGTTTGGGTAAAGGATTAAGCTTGACTACAGGTGGTTCCTCTATTGAAGGCTTGATTTCAAGCATCACTAAGTCATCTAGGTTCTTGGATAAGGCCTCTGTGTGAGTATCAATATTGGGATCAACCTACCCCACATTCTCCACTAGACTGGAATTCCTATAATCAACATGACTATCATTTAAAGGATTATCATCTAAAGCCACATTCATAACAATATAAAAAAAGCCTCTTGCATAATAACCTCACGACCATCAATCAAAACATTAGAAGACTCATCAACAACACAATTCACACTCTCATACATACTAAACTCCACAATGCAATCTCCACACTCTAATGTTAACTTTCCGATATGCACATCGACTTTAGCCCTAGCAGTTTTCAAGAAGGGTCTCCCTAACAATACAGAGGTGGTCTCCTTTTCATTTACCATATATAGGACATAAAAATCAGCCGAGAATGTTAGTTCATTCACATGAACCATCACATCCTCCATGATAGCTTTTGGGTATATGGTGGAGCGATTGGCCAAATGAACTACCATCCTAGTGACATGCATTTTTTGCCATAGCATCTTTAATCAAAGTCTCTTGAATTGTGCAAGGAATAACAAACATGCCAGGATCTTTACACTTAAGGGAAATGTCAACCTACAAGAGAAAGGGGGTGATTTTTAGATTGATATATCATTTTATGCCTAAATCCACGTCATGAATCACATAATTTGTTCACCAATTTTTCACACCCAGGCATAAAATTGATAGTATCAAAGAGAGAAGTGCTAACTTCACAATGGTTGAGGATCCTGAATAATTCCTTGTTACGCTCCTTACCTTGCTTATTTCTCATCCCATCAGAAAGAGGAGGTGGTGGAGCTTCCTCATCAAATAGTTTCTGTCTTTCCACCAATTGACTCACCTTTCCCATTAATTTCCAAAATTACTTATGCAGCTAAATACTTGGTTTTGCAGTTATTCACTAGCTTTACCAAGATTGGGTAAAGCTCCAAGTATTTCTTCACAAGTAGACCTAGGGGTGTATCCCATGACCGGACCTGGTGATTCAAGGCATGATCACCATGCTTGTTCCCATTGGTCTTGCAATACAAAAAGCTCCATTTCTCTCCCATACTCGCTCAACTGAGGAAAATTTTCTGTAGGGTGATCGTATTAACACACCTCACAAAGTCTCATATGTTGAACACTCTCTCCCCACATATTTTTTTTCCAATAAAGACAAAGAAAACAACAAAGCTCAGAATCGTAGTGCAAGGGTTCTCGGTTTGCACCAAGAACTCAAGCAATAACTTTTCCTAAAAATAAAAAGCAAAACCAACTAAAATAAAAAAAAATAAAAAACACCAACTACTCAACTAACACGCTATGCAAGTTAACTACATAACCTTTAGATTAGCATCCCCAGTAATGGTGCCAAAATTTGATCCCCCTCCCCGAGGGTCATCTTAATGAATCACGAGAGATCTACCAAATTAATCTGAGAGGAGGCTAAGTGAGGTCAAAGATAGAGATTTATATTGTTGCTCCCATTCCTACAACTATGTTACCGAAATTGGTAGATAGTGGAAAGTACCGGGGTCATCCACAAAGATGTTAGGAATCTAAGTGTCAACTACACACAGTTGCTATCAGGTCGTCAATCCGATCGCGTGTCATGAATAATCAGTGTTGGTAAAATAGACTTTGGATGGTTTACTAACAACTACTAAGATGCAATTGATCATGAGAATAAATGATGTAAACTAACACTTGGGGAGTATTTGTGTAACATGATTAATGTTGTTTTGATCCCCGATTCCATCAAATACAAGAACTATAAACCTATTCTAGTGTTTCTAACACGTGGTGTGATCGATGGTCAACACTTCCCCATACCTGCCACGTAGGGTGCGCATGTAATCTTCCATCGGCACCGCTTCCGTAATTAGGGGAGTGCAACAATGGCCATGCCTACTATACTAATCTGAATCTCCCCCGTGCTATTATATCTTAGGCACTACACCACGAATGCTTATCCCTATACCTCAAAAGGCAAATGGGGTGAAGCACCTTATCGATGGCTCTTAACCCTTTGGAACAAATCACCATCTTACTAATGTATGGTCGATCATAGTGTTGACTCGGCAACCCACATGCATACACCCATATGGCTTCGGACTATTGTTACACCATGCACATCTAGGTTTCCTTCCCCAGGGATATCATAATTTCACTAACATAAAAGTAGACTATGATGTGTGCCAATCTTAGTGTAACAATCATGTAATTAACAAGAACATGAAGAAAAAACCAACGTAATATTCAAAAACACATAGAAATAGGTAGATCTAGGGAATCTCACAAAACAAACAGTAATTCATGAATACAAACACAATCCCAAAGTAAAAAAACTACTCCCTAAGTATTGAACCCAAGTATTTCATTGGATTCAACAATTTGGGCAAAAGAAAAATAACGAGAAGAAATGAAAAGAACGAGAAGGAAGAGATTTTTTTCTCTTTAGCCCACTCTTGAAGTTAAAAAATGAGCATAAACTTAAACCCTAGTAGACATAGGTCCATATATGTAGTAATAGGGAATTTGGCCTTGAAAAAGGCCCAAAATAGCCTAAAAACCCTAGCAGTAAATTTTTAGCAGCCAGGGAAAAACGGCACGGTTCATGCATGACCGTGCTAGCACTGGGTGTGCGGCACGGCACTGCTCGTGCAACCTCAAGCTGGCGCCGGCCGCATGAACTGACATGGGTTATGTGGCTTCATACCAGACTGGGCTCACGGATTAGCACGGACCATGGGCTGGTGCTTAGTCTGGAACATCTAATTTGCACACCACGTGTCGTTTAGCGCGGTTGTTAGGTGGAAGGACTTTTTGCTCGGAAAAACAATGCAGACCATGCTATTTTTCACACCCCGCGGGCTAGTCTTAACTTTTGGAACTTGAAACGACGTAGACCGTGTAAAACGAAATGGTATGTGCCCATACTTAGCCTTTTGGGAGTGATTATGAAGCGTTGGTGTTGGGGCCTGCATGGATGTGCACAGATTAGCACGACCCGTGTAAGAACTGGTGCACAGCCCATGTAAATTTTCACGGACCGTGCATGGCTGGTGTTGGCTCGTGCAAAATCTCTTGTTAGCTTGTTGGTTTGGCCGTTTAGCACCGTCTTCTGTTCTTGACCTTCTTGAACTTAAAATCTGCCTTTTTCGGGCTCAATTCCATCTACTACCACGCTTTGGAGATGTGGCCTTCAATATACTACCATCCTTGCGATTGGCCTTCGATATCTTCTACCATCCTTGTGATTGGTCTTCGATATCTTCTACCATCCTTGCAAATGGCCTTCAAATATCTTCTACCACCCTCGCAGATGGCCTTCTACAAAATGATGATGAAAAAGTACTCACAAGCAACCTATTTTTAAGATCACAAAGGAGAATCTAGGTGCTCGTGAATACAAAGTGTCCATTTGTCTCAATTTAGTCTACAAAACTTGAGATTTATACAAGAAAACAAATAATGGTCGTCTAAACCCTTTGTTGTGTAAACCTAACTAAAATTAGCAATAAACCAAATAAAACATGATAATAAATATGCTGAAAGCATTGGTTAACGCACTCATAAAAGTGTGCATAAGCTCACTAGTGTCTGGTCATCAGAGCGATGACTCGGGACCCACAAGAATACACTCATAAGGTCAACGGACCTCACTCCCCTTATGACTCTAGCAGCACTTTCCAAAGGGATGCCAATAAATGCGCTAAAATGAAAGTGGACTAAGGTGTATGCCAACGTAGTGTATCAATCATGCAATTAAAAAAATGTAAAGCACAAGTCAACATAATAATCACAAGCATTAAAGGATAGGAAGATCTAAAAATCTCACAAAATAACTACCAAGTTATTAATACAAATTAAATCCACAAGCTAAATCACTACTCCTTGAGCATTGAACCCAAACATTTCATTAGATTCAATGCCCTTGGGAAAAACAAAAAGAAATTAAAACTAAGAGAGAAGGGTTAGTCATTTTCTCTCTCTACCAACTCTTAGGAAAAAATTTGAGAGTGAAAATAAACTAGGCTAAAACTTAAACCCTAGTAGACAAAGTATCCTATATATAGTAGTACAAATTTGGACCTTTAAAGAGAGCCAAAAATGGCACTTAAACCCTAGCATGCGGTTGGCACAGACCATGCTATTGCACTTAGCCTGTGCTGCTCAGTCTGGCGCAGCTCGTGTGATTCTGCACAGGCCTCCGGCTGGGCGCCGGTCTCAGCCATCCTAAGCGCACAGCCGTACCATTCTCCACGGGTCGTCGGCTAAGAGATACTTTCTTATGAGTTGAATGGCATAGACCGTGTAGATCATTATGAGCCACCGGCTGGAAGCTTGATTTCCACTTCTAAATGGCATAGGCCGTGTAAATCATTCTGGGCCGCCGACTAGGAATCAATTTCTTAGAAACTTATAGCGTGGGTTTATAAATAATCGTGACTGGTCTTCACATTTTGACTTTGGTTTTGCACGGGTCGTGTAGTTTGGCATGGCCCGTGCCCATACTTAGCTGCACGAGGCACTGTGCCAGGACGGGCCATGCGGCATAGCCCATGCAGTATTGCATGGCTGTGGTGGTTCCTCCTTTATTGATCTTCGACTCCTATCTCCTACGGGCTTGATTCCATCTACTACCACGTTTTGATTTGTGGTCTTCTGTCTACCACCATTCTTGCTAATGGCCTTTTACTATCTACTACCATCCTTGCGGATGGCTTTCTACAAACTACGCCGAAGTGCTTACGAGCCATCTTACAAATAAGCTCACAAAATGAGATCTAGATATGCTCGTAAGGATATAACATCCATTAGGTCTAATAAGTCTACAAAACTGAGAATTTAGACAAGAAAACCAACAATGGATATCTAAACCCCTTGTAATGTAAATGGGATTTTTTTTGGTGTCTTGGAGTTGTAATCTTCCTATTGATGATTGTTTAAACCTGGCTAAACCAATCAATCAACCAACCAATACATGGTAAGAAACATGTCAAATGCATTGGTTAATACATGTTTTTCGGTGCACATCAATCCCCCCCACACTTGAACCTTTACTCGTCCTCGAGTAAACAAAAATGAGCAAAAATCTAAGCGGAAAGTAGCATACAAAGAGGGTTAACCAATACATTCAACATTATTCCTAAGCTACCTTGGTTCCCCCAAAGATGTGATACTCTTAAAAACCTCACTCCCCAAAGAAGCTAAAGTAACCAATCCAACTGATCATACCAAGAAAAAGGCAAGGCGTACATGATAAGTGTGAAATTAACTTCGTCCACCAAAGAAGCTTCCAAAGACAATCCAAGAGATGCTTAACATAATTTCCAATTTCTCTCATTTTATCTAGGATCCCTTTCGGTTATTCATCCTAGCTTAGATCACATGGAACTCACTTCTCACCCTTTTCTACGACATGGCCTCACTTTTGCATAGGGTTTTTCAACCTATCCAGGTCTTTCCCAATGTTTCCTAAGTTGCCCTTTTGGGTTTTTAACTTAGCCTGGTATATATATTTTTCATTTTTCAAATTTTTTCAATTTTGTTTGTAGCACAAAATGCCCCAAAGGTGGGCTTCACACTACATGAACATAATCAAAGAAAAATAAACACCACCAAAGTCATACAACATCCCAACACTAAAAAAGGTACCCTCAATCCAAAAACAAAAGTTTTCATAACAAACTAGTAAAGTAAGTTTTCAAAACTAAATGAAGGAAAAAGAACGGGAAAAATATAGTCATCAAAACATCCAAAGCAATAACAAGAGATAAAGGCATAATTAGCAGAAAAAAAAGGAAATGCCACCATGTAAAGGTGTTCCAAGCCATCCACCACACTTAGTTCATGCATTGTCCTCAATGCATGTGACCAAGGTAAGAAAAAAGGTTGGAAACACCAAAAATTCCTCAACGCCGTCTGCCATGTATGGCTCTACCCCCCTGCATATACGGCTCCTGCTGGAGGAATCCGCCTCCGATACCTGCTGACCTCAGCCTATTAGTGATCTCCCGTTTATCATGGTGGAGTAGGCCCATGTCCATCCTCAAGTACTGAAGCTGATCATCCAGCCAGTCAAATTTGTACATGGTCTCTCCCTGATGATAGTCCAGTTATGCACCAAGCTAAGTCCCATCCTGCCTCATCCCGAAAATGGAATCTCCCCAAGCCTGCATCCAATGTGGCTTGTCTTGTTTCAGTGGTTGGTACCATATGTCGTAGGATGAAGCAGACTGGTATCCTTGTGAACCGTACTCCTGAAATGGGCTAAAGTGTTGGAGCTAGCAAGGGAGAACCTCATGTTAGGACGGGATGGAGATGTTGTGTCTGTGTGGCTCGGGAGTGAGAGGGGATCCACGGCTACTGTGTCTGCTCGACTCCATGAAATCATCAAAGTGGGAAGAGTAGTTGCGCCTATGAGAATCTCTAGCACTGTGCCCAGTGGACTGATACGACTCCTCCCTAATCTCAATCGGCCCCTGGTAAGGTGGTGGTGGTATGAACTATTGCTCAACAGGTGATGGCTGCATGAACATTAGTGGTAGCTGAAACTATAGTGACGATGGTGACTGCTTCGGAATTTGATCCTCATCCATCGGGACATGGTCATCCTCCTCTCCTGGCTCTTCATCCTGCTCTGGCTGGGGTCCTCCAACTACCACCTGTGCAACCTGATCTGGCTGAATGATGAGATTCTGGATCCTGAATTTTGGCTAGCTTAGTCCACTCGGATTAGGAGAGTCTCATGAAGTTGACATTTTTATAACGCTAGTAAATCACCCCAGCCTCCAGCTGTATCATATGAGCCTCCGCCATAGCTCTGTGAGTGAGGGTGTATGAGGAATGCAGGTTCACCCAGATATCCTTGTCTATCGACAGGAAAGAATGAGCAGCTTGGAGTATATCATATCCCCAACTGCTATCTTTCCTGACGATCTCATGGAGAGGTCATAGCACTTGGTGATAAAGTCTTAGACTAGATCGGGGCAAGCTCACATAGTGAAAATCGATCGGAGAATCCTGCAATACCTATCAGTACATGTGGTGGCCTCCCCATGGAACTGTACAACTGTGCACAATATCTCAGTGTCGGGTGCACTATATCACTATTTTTTCTTGCTTTCGTGCATGTTCATTGGGTAACAGCTGGCTAAAACATCTTAACATTAAAACCATAGTGATCCTGGGCATATCCATCCACCTCAGTATAATGCTTCCACCCAAAGCATGTAGTAATCTCCTTTAACATCATACACCGCACCTCATTCCCTAGATGGAATCTGTCAACCTTCCCACCAAATCGGTTCAACCCTAGCTTAAAAGTAGCCATAAACTCTAGGTTGTACCTAGTGTAGGTGGGGGACAACTTCATCATGAAGTTCTTCAGTTATATCCTCCTAAGGAGCATTCTGACTGGTTTGTAGAGTTTGAGGTCCTTGAGGACCCTCTAGTCTACAAACCTCGTCTCTAGGATGGGGCATACCACAAGACACTCTCATCGGTCTTGGTGCTCCTTGAGGAGTGTGCACATTCCCATGAACGGCTCGCTAGGACCAGCTCTCTGTTTAGTGGCATACTGACAAGCAAGAACAATACACAGCACAAACGGGCACCAAATAATAGTCCAACAATTTCAATCAATCACCCCAAACTCAAAATCTCCCACAAAATATATAATCACACTAAATTCCCCTTTGAAAATGTCTTAAACATACAAATATCTAAAGATATCAAAATTAAAATTTCTATATTCCTTCAAAAACAGTTCGATCGTGTACCTATGTGAAAATGAAAGATGAAATCTTATGGTTAGATGCTCATGGAGCATGTGGGACTCCTCCGAGACCATATTCCGGCAATTTCCAACAACATGAATGGATTAAATCTTCAATTTTGGGAGAAAATTGAAGACAAGGACCGAACTGACTTTTTGAAGCGGGAAAATTTAGTATGTTTTTGGATGCAATAGGCTATGGGCTTTATGCGCAATTAGGAAATGAATATTTTGGGATAAGTTTGAGACAATTTGGTTGAGAATTGAGGAAGTTCTAAGGGAAGTTCAGATTGAAGAAGAAGAAGAAAGCTTCGGGTTTTTGGTTTCTGGGTTCGAGGGAGGAGAATGATGAACATGTATGGAGAACGAGACATTTTATATTTAGGCTCACGGAATTTGATTGGTGTGCTTGGGCAGCATGGGCATCATTCAAATGGCATGGCTCGTTTCACATGAACACCTCGGCACGGCATGTGACGCATGAACACCTTGTGCTAGCTTAAATGCCATGTGCCAGCTTTCTTTGGCATGGGACATGCTTAAAAATGGCCTCGTGCTGGTTTGCCTTGGCATGAGGCTAGCACAGTCTGTGCCAATCATTTCTCTTTCAAAATTTATCGTAAAAATCCCTGCACCCAAAAACACGAAAATTGAGAGTAGTATTGTTCCAGCCAAAATTTAATGACTAATAATCCTTAAAAACACCACCAAAGATCAATCACGATCCAAAAATCACAAAAAAATCAAAACCTACTAACGTAAAATAAAATCATCATTTCTTTATTGTCTTCCTCACGACTTATTATTCATACATTTTCAAGATTTAACAAAACGGGTTGATGGGTCACCGGAATCATCGTCCTTGACACCACCCATGACCACGTCGCTATGGAAAGGCCTTCACATTACCTTGGGAGATACATACCAAACACATTCATCCTTCATGATGGTAAATATATTTTTGTTAATTTTGGAAGTAGGAAAGGGCGTAAGAGGTTTCAACTCCTTATCCCACTTTTTTCTCTAGTGTACGTTAGTGTTCGCAATTGGAAGTAAAGCATTCTTAATTTCACAACGAACATCTAAATCATATTTATCAACATGTGCATCATCAAATTTATCATTCAAGGAAGTTAGAACGAGCAAGGTCTCTATAGTGGGCACTACCTCATCACAATCAAAATCATGCACCTTAGCCAATGTCGATCCCTTATCCAATTCCTTGGGTTTAGAAGGTGGTCGAGGGGGGTTTTAAGTCCTCACTAATATCCATAGATCTTTGAAAATTAGTGAGCATATAAAAACAATCTGAAATCAAAATGTCATCACGAAACTCATGCATAGCATAGGTATCATCAACATGGTTATCGCAAGTAAAGCTCCAGACATGATTCATACTATCACTTTCATCATTCTCATTGAGGTCATCATGGCACTCATCAAGGCATTCAGTATCACAAGTCATGCAAGAGTCATCATGTTGAACAAGTTCATCACATAGAGATATGTCATTGCACATAATGGAGAAAATAGGTAAATCATGCTTAGGCTTATAAATATTAAATATCACCTTATCAACATCATCCTATAGGGTTAGTGTTCCAAATGAACATCTATTTTAGTCCTTAATATTTTTAGGAAAGGTCTCCCCAATAAAATCAAAGGTGCATCACCATCGCACACTACATCAAGGCTATAGAAATCCACCGGAAACACCAAATTGTCTACCCTAACCATGACATCCTTAACTATACCTCTAGGGATAGCTTTGGAATGATCGACTAGTTGAACTATAACCCTAGTGTCCCTAAGCTCACCTATGTCTAGGTTCTCATAAAGACTAAAAGGAATCACATTGATAGATGCACCCAAATCAATCATAGCATTTTTAACCAATATACCACCTAATAAATTAGGGATTGAAAACATTCCGGGGGTTATCACATTTTTATGTATGTTCTTATGAGCTAAAGTGGCTACGGCCCCTATTTTCAAGTGACCTACTTTCATAATTGGTTTGATCCTTTTTTAGTGCATGCATTTTTAAAAAATTTAGAATAATATGGAACTTGCTCAATCACATCAAGAATAGGAATGCCAACATCGACCTTCTCGAAGACTTTGTGAATATACGCTTCCTCGGTTGCCACTTTTGGTCTTCCCCATAGAGCGCTTGGAAAGGGTAGCAGAGGGATTACCCTTCATAGGTGGAGGGAAACTCCTTGGAGGGCTCCTTTTAAACAACTATGTATTGCTCTTCAAAGTTGGTCTTGTTGATTTCCACAATTACATAATCCTCTTGTACAATCTCCTTCTCGGCCCACGTACCTCCTTCCCGTTTCTCAACTTCAAAGCACTAACATTCTGTGGGTTTATCTTGGGTTGGGACGGTAACTTTCCGGATTGTCTAGCCTCAAGTCGGCACACTAAAGTGGAAAGTTGGCCGACTTGAACTTCGAGATTCTTGATACTCAAAAATGATCTAGTGCCAAGCTCCTCAATCTCTCTCCTTGTCCGCTTCACGAACACATCGCTCTTCTTCTCCAATTGATCTATTGCATCTAGGATCTCCTTCCAGTCTGACTTGTACAAAGTGGCATTGTTGTTGGAAACCCCTTCTCCCCACAAGTAGGGTTAAGTTTGATGTTGTCCACCTTGTTTGTACCCTCAATTCTCCTTGCGCCAACAGAAGTTGAGGTGATTGCGGTTTTGAGAGTTGAAGGAATTTGTGTAGAGGTCTTGTCTATCTCCGCCTTGGTTCCCTCGGAACCCTTGGTGTTGCCCCATAGAAAATCGCCAGTTTCCACCATTAAAGTCCAAAGCCTTCACTTCTTCAAATTTTCAACCACTTGCGGAAATGTGTCAGTAGGATGATCAAGACTACAAATGTCACACACCGTGACTTTTTGAGCTCTCCCCTTCATAAACTCTTTCATCATCGAGGAAAGTCGTTGAACTTGCTCTTCCAACTTAGAAGAGTGAGCGGGCTCATCTAATGACTTCACACGAGATTGGGTTCCGAATTGTCTTATCACGTTGGTCATTTCTTCGAATAATACCATTGCATCCTTGGGACTCTTGTTAGATATGGAGCCATTTCACGCCGCATTGACCATTCTCATATCCTCATCACAAAGGCCTTCGAAGAAGTAGCACACCAAATCACCTTCTTTGAATAGATGGTAGAGGCAACTCGCCAACAATCTCTTAAACCTTTCTCAATACTCATAAAGGGACTTGTTCTCCATTCATGAAATGTTGAAGAGTTGTTTCTTTAGACCCGGAGATTTGGAAGCCGGAAAGTACTTTCAAGGAGCCTCCGCTTCATGTCCAACCAAGAAGTGATGAACCCCGACGAAAGATAATATATCCAATCCTTGGCTGCATCCCACGGAGAAAAAGGAAAGGATCTAAGGTTGTAATCTTCTTTCAAAACTCCCGGTGGCTTAATATTAGTGCACACTAAGTGAAACTCCAACAAATGTTTGCTCGAGGCTTCACCGGCCATCCGATGGAAGGTAGGTAGGCATTGGATCATTCCACTATTCAACTCACAAGTCACATTTGGTGAGAAAGGTGAGAAGACAATGCATAGGGGTTGATTCTCCAAGTTCGGAATCATTAACTCCCTAAGTGTATGATTGTCCTCCGCCATCTCTACAGTCTCCTCAACTACTACAGTTGTTCGTTATGGAACCTATACCCTAGCTCTCCTCCTTCTCCTTCTCCAACCACCTGCGTTATCTGGTATGTAGTGTAAAGTTCCTAAGTTTCTGGTATGGGTAGGTACCATAAACCAAAAACCAGAAACTAGACAATACCAAACCAAAGATAAACACTGGCAAAAATATTAGGAGTAAATGGAATAGCTATCACTAATGTTCAACCCCAAAAACCAACCAAAATACCAACAAAACAAAAACAAAAGGTAAAGACACTAACTACTCAACCACCAAGCTAAGCAAGTTAACAATTAAATCTTTAAACTAGCATCCCCGGCAGTGGCGCCAAAACTTGATCACACTCCACAGGTTCATTGAAAACTGTCAACCTTTTTACAGGAGATAAGATTAACCCATGGAGGGCTTCACAAATATATAATTTATAATGTTTCTCCTGTTATTAATAATAAGCTACCAAAAAGGTAGATAGCGGCAAGTCTGAAGTCGTTCGGAGATTCTAGGACTTTATAGGTAAACTATGCACAGCCACAATTGGGTCGTTTATCCAATCACGTGTCAGGAATAGCTAATTTCGCAAAACAGGGTTTGGGGGGATTTTATCTAAAAAATACAATCATGCAAAAACAAGAGAGAGTAAACTATATAAAGCTAGCACTTGGAGATATTTGTCTTACATGACCGGTAGTATATTTTGATCCTAGATTCAATCAAATAAAATGTGTATAAACCTATCCTAATGTTTATGTCACATAGTGTGATCAGTGGTCAACACTTTCCCCTATCTGTCACATCAAGGTGCTCTCATTTTCTTCCACCGATACCGCCTCCGTAATTAGGGAAGTGCAACAATACCCCTACCACTGTGCAGCTCTATTCATTCCCCATAAAATAATTACGTTCTTGTCAGTCCACTATAAATGCTTCTCCCTAGGCCTACAGAGGCAAAGGGATCGATGCCTTATGCTTGACTCTAGGGTTGCAACAATAAGAGTCAAATTACGTCAACCCTAGTTGCTACTAGACTATCTCTATTTGTAACCTATCGAGCTCCAGTACAACTCTCTAGAATCCGGTCACTGCGGTGACTCACAACCCATATGCATACATGATGATACGTCAAATGCATGTGTTTTCTGAAGCATTTAACATCTCTTTTGTTATCTTTTTGAG